>PVJA010014504.1:0-47135 GCA_004027025.1 Myocastor coypus | reverse complement strand
TTTTTTTTTTTTTTTTTTTTTTTTTTTTTTTTTAAGAATTTTACTTTATTTTATTTTCTTGCTTCAGAACTTTTGTTTGTTTATTTATTTTTATGGCCAGCTCAGCCTGCCTTGAGGGCAGGGCTGGCGCAGCATGTGGTGCCGGGGATCGAACCATGGTCCCTGCAGCCGCCTAAGCTTTCCTAAGCAGGCGCTTTAGACTACTGAGCCATCCTGCTGGGCCCCTAGAAGTATTCCAAAGAGTACTTCTGGTGATACCCAACTGCATTCTTACGGCTCCCTCTTTAAAACGACCTTTTGTACTGGAAGGGCTGATCGTTTTCTCCCCGCTCAGAGCCCTTATGGAGCACTCACCCTAGGGACAGCTGGTAAAGTCAGCCCTCAGTGCCATTCTCCAGCACAGCTACCTAGCACACTTCTCCAGGCACCCACTTCTATCATTGAGCCAGGAGCCCTGGGGACTGGAGATTAATGATGGCATTTGGCAGACAAAATATCAGGGTCTTTGCTCCTTGTTAGGCTTTCTTCCCCAGCTTAGTCATGCTATGGACTGTGTCCAGGAGAAAAGTCAACTTTTATTAAATTCATGGGACTGCTTTACATATTAATAATTACTACAACATTGCCTGGGGCACAATTCTAATGACTTTAAAGGTATATTTTTGAACAGAGTTAATTTCCGTTGAATGTTCTACTGTAGTAGAAAGAAAGTAAAAATCATTACCTTAATCTCATCTAAATGAAAGTGCCACGATGAATTACAATCTTCCACTTTGTCAGGCCTTGGAGATCCAAATTAAAAAAAAAGAGTGAAATATTAGTTTTGGTTAGGATGGCTTCTATATGACATTAGAATGTACTTTAAAAGTTTTTAAAAAGAAAAATTTTAATTAAGAATATCTTCTATAAGCCTTTTAACAAAGAATGCTTAGAAATAAGGAGTCATGATTTTAGTTTCTTTGGAAGAGGAAAGATGGTGTTTAATACATCCTGCTGGCTTGAACCACCAGTGGTATAAGCATGACTGTCTAATCAGGCCACTTGTGACACTGGCAGTAGTAGTGGTATAGTCATCCATGGGACAGCATACAGGTACTACCAGTAGTGTATATAAGCCAGCAGGCAGCAGGTCATACAGATTATGGCTGTCATGAATACTTAAAATGTATAGGAAGGCTGGCCAGACAGTTCAGCAGATTAAAGCACCTGCTTCAGCAGATTCATGGACAAGGGTTCAAACCCCTGTGTGCTGAGCCACCCCTCCCCTAGGGCTTGCTAAGGTCATGATTGAGACTAGACATGGCGGCATGCACGTGTAATCCCAGCACTTGGGAGGCTGAAAACAGGAAGATCACTGAGTCCTATCTATTTAGTGAGACCCTATACTAAATACATTTTTTTTTTAAGTGCAGGAATAAGCCACACAGGCTGGCTCTTTAATACACAAAACATAATAGGGGACTTCAGAATTGGTCCACCAGGGGCACTGGGATGCTAAACTAATTGCTTGGGTCACAGCCATTTCAAAATTCAGTATGAAAAGAAAAGAGCTTGGGCTTCTTTAAAATGTGATATAGTCAATGAGGTAATATAAAAGTAAGATGTCCAGAAATGCCTGGCCATGACAATATCAGCTAGTATGATTTTTGGTTTTTGTGGGGGCTTTTTGTTTTTTAGTACTAAATTCACACACTGATTTAAAATTTCTTTCCTCACATATTTAATTCTAGACATATCCACTCTCATTCCCTAGATGCTCTTAGCTCACAAAGTCCCCACACTGACATTCCAGGATCCTCAGTTCACCATGAAAGCCAGGATGCTATGTGGCCTTGCCACCATGAGGCTGCCCAGCAGCTGAAAGTAGCACTGCCTCCCTCTTCCGAGGATAGAGGCCTGAAGGCTTTCACTCCAGCTTGTGAATAAGCTGAGAGCAGAGAAATCAAGCAAAATCCAAGGAAGACAAAGGTCCCAGAAAGTAGAACTATAAGGCAGGCCCTGGGCCCGGCGGGATGGCTCAGTGGTCTAAAGCACCTGTTTGGGGAAGCTTGGGTGGCTTCAGGGACCGCAGTTCGATCCCCGGCACCACATGCTGCGCCAGCCCTGCCCTGGGGGTGGGTTGAGCCAGCCATAAAAATGAGTGAATAAAAACAAACAAAGGTTCTGAAACAAGAATAAAAATTGAAAAAAAAAAAAGCAGGCCCTATTTAATCTATTTCCTTATCCCTTACCCCTTCCTAAGGGACAAGCTGGTATCAATAAGAACCAGACAAAATAGATTCCTTCCAGGAAACAAATGTGCATAGTTTAACATCACAAATATATATATATATATATATATATATATATATATATATATATATATTATATAGCATACACAAAACCAGAAAAATACAGTGTCTATGATGTGTATGACATGGGATTTGTTCTCTCCCTTTCTTACACACATATATATATATATATATATATATATATATATATATATATATACAGATCACATGTTGTTTTTACATAAGTTCTAGAGAGCAAAATAAAAAATATCTTAAGGATCCTAAATTAATTTTGAAAATGAAAATTTAATTATATTTGAAATTTAAATTCTAATTATTTATTTTATTAATTTATTTTTAATTAAGTTAAAAATTAAATTGTAGGGATTCTAAAATGTTCCCAGAATTCCTAAAACTGTATTTGAACTGGATTGCTCTTAGTCTCCCAAAACAAAAGTAAACAACTAAATTGGGGATGTGTTAGGAAACTAGAACTATTTTAAAATAAGGATATGATCTACTCAATAAATTCCTAACAAAAGTAACAAGTATAATTAGTAAGTCGAGATTCACTCCAGAATTTCAGGTTAGCTAGCTTCTCCCATTTCATCAGACTTCATTTTATTAGATGCTTGCCATAGTCCATGTATTGTCCAATAATCAGGAGACTTTTCACAGTCATTAACTTCCTGGGGAGAAAAGATACAAAGAAGATAATTTATTCATTGTTTAAGAATAAGAACATTAAGCAACCCTACTTCCTTTCAACATAGATCAAGGAGACACAGGGTTTTACTAAGCCAGGATGAACCCAGAGTAACTACCATATGGTACCATCATTCCAATAACAGATTACTCAGGAAGAAAAGGCACTGGGGTTCCAAGTCTTAGGACAGGCCTCAAAAAACTTAAGTAACACTGAAACAGCCATTTTTGCTCTTAACATGTACTCACAGATTAAGGCAACCTAACAGAAATGTATTTGCCCCTGAATAATCTGCTCACAACATAATCAGAAATCAATGTTCTGAACAAAGGCTGATAAGACCATTATACTCAAGTGAGTTACAGTCCCTGGTCCAAGGACATTAGTGAAGTAGTATACTAAGTATCAAAAACCTGTAGCCAACAAATACAATGAGGTGAGAACTGGAGTATATTCTTGGCCTTGGTAATAAAAATAAAACCTAAGATAGAAATCTCAGTGCAACAAAAATGTTTTTAGGAACCTATCATTGGTTTACCTACGATATAATTTTTCTGGAATCAAAAAATATTCTTGAGCTAGGTATGACAACACTCAAGAGGCTGAGGAAGGAGGAGTATTGCAAGTTTCAGGCCACTCTAGGCTACCTATTGACTTCAAAGTCAACTTGAACTACATTTTGGGACCCTGTCACAAAAAAAAAAAAAAAAAAAAATGTGGCTGGCCAAATAGCTCCATGGATTAGAGAACCTAGAGACAGACACAGGGGCCAGGGGGGTTGTCTGGGCCTGCCATGCTAGCCCGGTCTCCAGGATGCATGCACTGATAGGGCAATTGAGACTGGGAGTGGTGACACACATCTGTAAGCCCAGCTCTTAGGAGGCTGTAAACAGGTGGATCACTACAAGTCTGATCTAGTAGTGAGACCCGGGATACCTTGCAGACCCTTCCCTAAAAAAATAAAAAATAAAATAAAATAAAAAATCTTTCGGGGTTGGGGAGATAGCTCCGTGGCACAAGTGCCTGCCTGGCAAGTACAAGGTCATGAGTTTGAAACCCAGCCCTGGAAAAAAAAAAAAAAATCTTTCAAAATAAAAAAGAATTAAATGCACACATCCACCTGATCTTTGACAAAGGGGCCAAACACACTTGCTAAAAGGATAGCCTCTTTAATAAATGGTGCTGGAAAAACTGGCTTCTATATGCTGCAGACTAAACTGAGACCCACATCTATCACCATGCACTAAACTAAAATAAAAATGGATCAAAGATCTAAATACTAAAACAGAAACACTGAATCTACTAGAAGAGAAAATATGTAGAACTCTTGAAGACATTGTTGTAAGCAAAGATTCTATGAACAAAACCCTGCTCACATAGGAACTACCACAAAGAATCAACAACTGGGATCTCATCTTACTAAAAAGCTTTTTCACAGCAAAAACATAAAAATAAATAAATAAAAATCAATAACAAAGTGAAGAGACAACCCACAGAGTGGAACAAAATTTATGCCATCTGACTAATATCTAGAACATATAAAGAACTGAAAAAGAAAAAAATCTGACCCTCCAAATTCAAAAGACCCAATCCAATAATGGGCATCTGAGATAGATATTTCTCAGAAGTACAAATGACACGTATGTAAAAAAAATGTTTAACATGATAGGTCATTCAAGAGATTCAAAGTAAAACAACACTCAGATTCTATTTCACTCTAGAAAAAAATAACTAATATCAAAAGAACAATTAATAACAAATGTGGTTGGGCTGTGGGGTAAAAAGAACTCTTTTCCACTGTTGGAGAGTAGGCTGGTATAACCATCACAGAAAACAGTGTGGATAATCCTCAAAAAACAACAATTAGGGGTTCCATGTGACAAAACTATTCCCCTTCTGGGTATCTTGTCAGAAGAATTAAAAGCACCATACCACAGTGATATATGCACATCCATGTTTATAGTGGCACTGTTCATCATAGCTAAATCTTGGAAGCAACCAAAATACCCATCAATTGGTGAAGAAAAAGATTTTTTTTTATATATACATAGTGAAGAATTAGCCATACAAAAGATAAAATCATAATTTTATAGCTAGATGGATGGACCTTAGAACCATAATCATAAGTGAAATAAATCTGTGTATCACATGATCTCTCTGGTGTCATTAAACTGAAAATATAAGTGAAAACATAAATGTACAATAGGTATTGTGAAATAGGAAGAAATCCCTCAAAAGGAAAAGGGAAATGAGGGGGAGGGGAAAAGAGGGAAGGGGAAAAATGAGAAAAGAAGGATAAAAATGAAAACCCAGGTTTGTGAATGGGAAGGAAAAGAGGGTTTTGAAAAGAGGGGATAGGATAGAGGAAAAATAGGAGGAATGAAGATAATATGCCATGTACAGATACAAATTCCTTATAATGAATGTGTCGTTACTACAAGCATCTAAACTGAACCAATAAGCTTATATTTTTAAAAAAAGAAATATATATATGGAGCCACCAGCCCAAGTGAAACTGATCTCAGGCCCAGTCCCCCAGTGACTAAAGTCTGACTAAAGACAAGGCATTATGCTCCATCTTTCCCAACCCTTTCCTCTGTGTGTCACCTTTTGTGGGAAGGTAGCTTCTTTTCAGGGTGGTCCAGAGACGAGGAAGTACCCTGGTTTCAATGACTAATGGACCCAGTAACAGTTGCACACCACAGAACAGCTGGGTGACAGCCTGCAGAATCCACATACTTCAACCTCTGCCAACACTCCAGTGCCATCACTAAGGAAACCTCACTTCCTGTGGTCCACAGATCACGAAGAGGTCTCCTACAGTAGAGACCAGGACTGGCTGTTCAGGTACAGTGCTGTATACATCTCTCAGACAGAAGTCCAGACTGCCCCTGCAACCAGAACACCTGGCCTGGAACACCAGCCTTTTTTTATCACAGTCATCTTGTTTGAAATAAATTGCCTAACAGGGACACATTGATAACCATTTTTAAAAATCTTGCTGCTAAAACCTCAGGGCAAGAAGGCACTTGGCTGCATAATATATACAGTGGTTCTCAACCTGTGGGTCACGACCCTGGTGGGGGTCAAACGACCAAAACACAGGGGTTGCCTAAAGCCATCAGAAAATGTCATTTATTTGGAATTACAGTTTTGAAGTAGCCACCAAAATTATTCTTTGGTTTGGGGTCACCACAACATGAGGAACTGTACTGTGGGGTCACGGCATTAGAAAGGTTGAGAACCACTGGTATATGTATGAGGTTAAAGGACACAACCACTTCTCTTCAGAAAAACCAGAGCTGACGGCAACCTTTTTGACCTGACCTTGAGCTCTTCCTGCATACAGGGAGCCTTCAGAGGTCAGCAATACCTGACTCGCTGCAGCTGCGCTTCATTCCGTTCCCATCCCATTCCACCCCTGCACCAAAAAAAAAAAAGGACATACAATATGTTATAAAGTTTAAAAAGCTGAAGTCCTGGCAGTCTAATATAATAGACATAGCTACAAATGAGATCCCAAACCAAAAGAATAATTTGGTGAGATAAGTAGTGAAATTTTACTTTTATTTGTCAACAGAAAAGTGAATCATTGAGGAAGCAAGAGCATCCTTTCTAGTCAATGCTGAAGATAAAATAAAAAGCCAGAGTGTTCCCAACCTGGCAGAAAATGATCAAACTATACAGCACTTGTTGGCTACCTTCATGTTGCACAATTTAGAAGCCTCAAAACTTAGAACTCTCAAGCAAAATTCCATCAACACTGTCAAAGAATTTAGTGCTGGGTCAGCAATATGATACAACACTATAGAGAACTTTGTAAAGGACACCAAGATTAGCTTTGTAACTGCCTATGAGAAGGATCAGCCCAGCAGTGGGAGCAAGCAGGGTTCCAGTGGGAAAAGACTCAACACTGATGCTCAACACTGATGTCTTAAAAAAATGAAAGACACAAAGCAAGTCAGAGCCATAGGAGGAAGGTGTTGTTGCTGAACAGAAAAGAGGAGGCAGCACTGTTTCTCAGATTTCTTCCATAAGTAGATGTTTAATTAGCCTTCAAAAATGGCATGAAGGGAGAAGACAGATCTAGACTCATCATAATTTGAACTTTGACCCCCAAATGATACATCCCATCTCAACTTTTATATGTTAACTTGAAAATAGGATCTTTGCAGGTGTAATCAGTGTAAGGTGAGGTCATACCAAATTGGGGATGGCCCTAAATTCATTCACTGATGTCATAAGGGACAAACACAAGGCAGACAGACACAAGGAAAGTGATTGATCTACAACCCAGGACACAGCTAGAAAACTGAAAGCACAGCAGGCTGAGGTGATAATGGAGACACTGTCATGAATTAGATTCAAAGTTCTAGATGCCTGGGACAAACTCTTTTAGCAGGCAATGAAAGGAGCCAAAATCCACTAATGCCTTAATTTTAAACAAACATCCTCTAGAGCTGTGAAGAGAACTGATGTGACTTTTGTTACAGTCATCACAGGGAACTGAAACATGGCCCTCCTCCAGCAACAGTGTGGTGTCTGCAGACACAGCTTGCCTGTAATATCTCCAGCCTCCAACACAGGACAGGGCAAGGAGGTTGGAGGCTCCACCAGCCAACAGGAACCAAGCAGACACATGTGCCTGTACACAACCCTTTACAGGGGTTCCCAGTCAAAGGGGCCCACTCAAGGAGAAAAACTCACCTTGCACACTGTTGGAGGCCAGAGTTGGGTCAAAATTAGTTTTTTCCACTCATGGCTGCCACTGTTAAAAGATAAGTTGATTTTTCAATAACTTCTTAAAAGTTTCAGGAAAAATCCATCCATCCAATCTACGTTATGGATCCGTGAGACTAGCTATCCTACTTGAAACAAAGTCCATAGCTCCACTGTACATTCTAGAGTCAATAAATACCATAAAAAGCATTTACAATGACCTTAGAGGTGAAGGACATAAATATAAGAGGACAGGCAATTCAGAATGCAGTTAGAGGGGCTGGCAAGATAGCTCAGCAGTCTAAAGCGCCTACTTAGGCAAGCTTAGGCAACCACAGGGACCACGGTTTGATCCCTGGCACCACATGCTGTGGCAGCACCACCCCCAGGGCAGGCTGAGCCAGCCATAATATAAATAAATGAATAAGATTTAAAAAAAATTTTTTAAAGACTAAGGAAAACACAGTCAGAAGCTCCAGTGGCACAATTGGTTAGCATGCAGTACTTACATAAGAAGAACACAGTCAGAAAGATTTCCACTGAAGGGAAACAACTGAGCCACAAATGCTTTCCTTATCTAGGTGTGGTGGTGTATGCCTGTAAACCCAGCATGATGGGAGGGTGAGGCAGGAGGATTGCATGTTCAGACATTGTAGCAATTTAATGATACTTTTCTTTTGAAATAAAAACAAATAAAATATAAAGGACTGGGGGATGTAGCTCAGTGGAAATCTTTTACCCAAGGCTGTTTGAGCAGTTTAGAAATACAGATGCATAATCCTTTACCTACAATTGTGATCCCATAAGGTCTTAAACAGTGGACATATTTCTGTAATTTTGGTGGCAACCAAACATGACCTGAGCTACCATAAAACTGTTTACCTCACTCAGCTTAGATTCATTTACTGCTCTGCAGTGCCATTGACATGTGGTCATAGGGTGTTACTTAAGAGACTATGTAAGGCTGTTATCTAGAGCTAGACCTATGCATACACACACCCTTCACATATCACCCAGAGTGTGATATATGCACTGTACAGTGGTGAGATGTGCTTTCTGGAACACAGTAATAAATACAACCACATCATATCACACACATTACCTAGATCACAACTTGTAGGTATGGGCAGTTAGACAGGGCCAGGCCCTCAAGGAGGACATTGAAGAAAAGGTGACTTTGCAACTTGGAAGAGACAGACACACCCCATGGGTCAGATCTCAAGACAAAAGAGGAAGCAAATATAGCTACACACTTCCCTAGGGATGAGCATCAGTGATTGATACTCTAAGTAGGTATCAATCACCTTGAAAGATCCTAACTGAGTCACTAACCCAACCCCCAACAGGAAGAGAACCTGTTCCATATTCATGCCTGCTTGCTATGTGACTTGCTTCCCCATCTGGTCCTGAATGTACTCACTCAGTTTTACCTGAGCAATGGTGCTTGTAATCTCATTGGTTGACCATAGTTTTGTCCCACCTCATGCCTATGTAAGCTAGTTCCCATGTCCTCCATCACCTTAGACCCACCTCACTGCATGGTTTTCCTTTATAAAGTTTCTGGAGGAGACAGCTTCTTGGGGACCACCCACTCAGGACCCATCCTCCTGTCCCTCTCTCAGATATAAGCTTTCTTTCCCCCCAATAAATCTATTCTGCTCATAACCTCCATTTGTTCCTAAAATTCATTCTTCGGTTTTAAAGAACATGAACTCATTCCAGGTACTTTTCAGGTTGGGAGATCATTTTTCCCCTATATCATTTGGAGGTCATCCACCTGGGATCAGTTTTTTCTGCCTGTATCAACCTGACTGCCTATAACAAATATGACATTTAAAACTCACTTGGCTTTAACATTTCATCAAAGGACAGACCAAACAGAAAAAATAGACATAGGCAGGAAGGAGACAAGGAAAATAACAATTTTAATGTTGTACTTTTAAGAAGACAGCAACTTCACAGGACAGTTACCCAAGGTTGTACTTCCTAGGTTTGTTTATCCTTTCCTTTCCTATCACACCCAAAAACCCTTAAAGATAGAGTAAAAGGCAGAAAGTTTAGTTAATAAGGTAAATGGCAGAAAGCTGGCCTTGAGATACAGATTTGGGGATTTCAAAGAATGTCTTTAGGCAAAACACCTTAGACCAACCACACCCAAAAACAAAACACGTGCACCTGTGATCCCAGCACTTAAGAGGGTAAGGCAGAAAGTTCAAGGCCAGTTTAGGCTACATAATAAGATAAAGGCAAATCTGAACTTCATAGCAAGAACCTGTTTTCAAAAAAACAAGCTGGGTCCTGCCTATCCCTGTGAAGTGAGCCATCCTTTGATCTGTAAATTATTTTTCCGTGTTTGGGTCATTAGCTTTTTTCCTCTAAATAAAGATAAAACTTTCTATAGATTTCACAAACTCCACAGATTTCCACTCCAAACACATACATGTCCTCAGCTTCAGACTACAGCCTGCCTCCCTTTTCCTTAAGGGCCCACACTCTTATTTCTCTAAACATGTACTTAAAAAATTATACCTAAGCCGGGCATGGTGGCTCACACCTGTAATCCCAGCACTCGGCAGGCTGAGGCAGGAGGATCAGTGTGAGTGCGAGACCAGCCTGGGCTACAAAAGTGAGCTCAAGGCCAGCCTCAACTGCATAGTGAAACCCTGTCTCAAAAAGACAAAAAAAAAAAAAAAAAAATTCTACCTAATAAACCTCTTTATCCTTTTACTGATGTGTCCTAAAACTTCTTTTTCTGTGATGGAGGTCAGGGAATGAGAAACTCACCCTATAGGCAGATAAATTAGATAAAAATTAATATACAGAAAGGGATGGGGCTCTCAAGGAAGTCAGTGAGAAGTGAAGACCTCAGAATGGCTGCTGCAGGTGCATCTGAAGACCAAGCTTCAAGATAAAGATGCAATGGCCAGGCCTACAAGCCCCCACAAGAGGTAAGCAGCAACTTGGAATTATATTCTAATTAGCTCCACATGGTCCAGAAAGTCCCAATAGGCCTCAGTGTCCCAGGCGGGTGACCAGAGCATCCAGACCCATCTCCCCCCCAAAAAAGTCACTGTTCTTTACATGTACTTTTGCTATGTGACCCTCTTTCCTACTGGATCAATATTAGCTCATCAGCTATAATCCTATAGGTTGATTATGGCTTGGCCATGTTGCCATGTTGTACCCACGCTGTGACTTTGCTGTATAAATTACACCTGACAAAGGGCCTGGGTGGCTATCCACTTGGCACCCCTCCTGTCTCTCCAGAGCTATCATCTCTCAATAAACCTTTCCTACTCTTAACCTTGATAGTCCTTCAGAATTTATTCTTTGATTTCAGAGACACAAATTCGGCACATCTGACATCTAATACGCTGAGAGCTACAGTTCTTCAATATCAAATGGAATGTTGAATTGTAGCTCATTCACAACCAGAACTCCAGGAAGGAGGCCTGATATGGTTTGGATGTGGTTTAAGCCTTAAAGGTTCCCATGTGGGAGGCTTTGAGGTAGGACAGAAGAAATAAAAACCAGGTGGAAAAGAAGCAAGAAAGGGGCTGGGGAGATAGCTCCGAGGCACAAGTGCCTGCTGGGCGAGTGCAAGGTCGTGAGTTCGAACCCTGGTCCCACAAAAAAAAAAAAAAAAAAAAAAAAAAGAAGCAAGAAAACTGAGATTCTTAAAGATTGTATAGTACCTTAAAAAAAAAAATGCACCTTCAAAACACAAGTCCAATTTATTTTTTTCCTTCACTTTTCTTCTCCCAAAACATAGTAATTCCAGGAGACAATCTTTCACCTTTAAAAGGATTTGTCCTTTCTCTTTTTGCCTCCAAATGGTCCTCTTTCCTTTATGAATAGAGCATCTTTTTAGGATATCCCATATGAAAGGGCCATTATTTCATGAGGGATGGGCCTTTCTCTTCCACTAGACAAGAGTAAGACTGTAGATCATTTTATAGAATTCCAGACTCTCACCATGCTGTATCTAATAAATTCCTCTTATTTTCTTTTTACTGACCTGAAAGTTATTTTTCCATGAGAGGAGTTAGGGAACCTACAAACTTATTTTAAAGGGAACCCTCAGGGGCTGGTGAGATAGCTCAGTGGTCTAAAGTGCCTACATAGGTAAACTTAGGCAACCACTGGGACCCCAGTTTGATCCCTGGCACCAGATGCTATGCCAACCCAGTGCCCAGGGCAGGCTCAGCTGGCTATAACATAGAAAGAAAGAAAGAAAGAAAGAAAGATAGATAGATAGATAGATAGATAGATAGATTTAAGAAAGAACCCTCAGACCCAGACCCAGACCCAGTCCGGTGACAACTTCACCCTCATGGTAGCAGTATTGGTATCTTTAAGACATGGGTCCTGTGGAAGGAACCCAAGTCAGCTGAGGATTGTCCTTGCAAAGATTAAAGTACTTCCCTCAGAGGCTGGTTAGTTCTCCTGAGAAGAGTTGTGTAAGTCTGAGCTAGTACCACATGTCTATCTGGCTTCCTTCCGGTCTAGCGATGTGGCTTTGTGATCTCATACAAGTGCTCCCTAGGGCAGTGGTTCTCAACCTTTCTAATGCCAAGTGACCCCGCAATACAGCTCCTCATATTGCAGTGACCTCAAACCAAAAAATAATTTTGTTGGCTACTTCAAAACTGTAATTCCAAATAAATAACCTTTTCCGATGGCTTTAGACGACCCATGTTTTGGTCATTCGACCCTTGCTGGGGTCAAGACCCACAGGTTGAGAATTGCTGCCCTAGGGTGTCTTCACATGGATGGAACCAAGGCCAACGCTGTGCCCTTGAAGCTCCAGAACTGTGAGACATACCACCTGTCATCAAAAGGACTCTGCCTCAGGTATTTTATTATACTAACAAAAAAATGGACTAAGAGTCAGCTAGATAGCTGAGCAGATTAAGTGCCTGCTCAGAAAGAGCGCAGCAGCTTGTATTCAATCCCTGGTGTGCCATGCCAGCACCGCCTTGGGGGTGCCATCGAAACTGGGCATGGTGGTGCACCTGTAATCCCAGAAAACAGGAGGATCACTACGAGTCTGATCTACATAGTGAGATGCTGTAGACCCTGTACTAAATACATTTTTTTTTTAAAAAAAAAAGGACTAATACTATTGTAGGCAGCTGAATTAGATAGAAATATAGGCAGTCAGACAGGGCAAGGAGACAAGATGGAAGATAAGGTGACTTTGCAATTTGGAAGAAACAGACACTCCAGCTTTGGGCCAAACCTCAAGACAAAAGTAAACAAATGCAGCCACATAATTCCCTAGGGATGGGCATCAGAGAATAATAGTCTTTTTTTTTTTTTTTTTCAGAACCAGGGAGCAAACTCAGGAGCTTGCACTTGCCAGGCAGGCACTTGTGCCCCTGAGCTATCTCCCTGGACCCCAAAGAACTGATATTCTAAATAGGTATCAATGGCTTTAAAAGAGTCATTAACCCAGTCCCCAACAGAAAGAGACTCTGTCCCATATTCATGCCCACTTGCTATGTAACTCACTGCCTCATTTGTCACTGAATGTAATCAATTTTACCTGAGCAGTGGCATTTGTAATCTCACTGGTCATAGTTTTGTCCCACCTCATACCCATCTAAGCAAGTTCCCATGTTACCACCTTAGATCCACCTCACCACATGGTTTTTACGCTGTGAAAGTCCCTGGAAGAGACTACCTGCTTGGGGCCTCTTTCCTGCCCCTTTCTAGGACAGCTTTCTTTCCCCTAATAAATATATTCTTTCAACCACAGTTTGTTCCTAAAATTCATTCTGCATTGTTTTTGTTTTATTTTTAATGTTATAGCCAGCTCAGCCTGCCCTGGGGGTGGAGCTAGCACAACAGGTGGTGCCAGAGATCAAGCCCTGGTCCCTGTGGTTGTCTAAGCTTTCCTAAGCAGATGCTTTAGATCGCTGAGCCATCTTGCCGGCCCCATTTTGCAGTTTTTGAGGACACAAACTCATGCCAGGTACCTCTTAGGTTGGGAGTTTCATCCCCCCCCCATATCATTTGAACGTCATCCACCGAGATCATTTTTCCCTTGTATCAATACAAGGTATATATATTCACAAATTTAAATATGCACAGGGTTCAAAGTAGAAAGTACTCTATCATGGAAAAAGTCAGTACTTACTCTCTCAGTGACAATTAGAGGAGCTGCATGCATTACAAGGGGTTGGGGAAGAAAATACAACTCCAAGACTTCAGCTAATAATGTTCATGCTCACTCTGCCCCGCACTGTTTGGAATAATCGGGGCACTCACCTGCCCTCTCCCCATATCAACTCTCTGGAAGCCTCACGGCCACATACCAAGAGAAAAATTAGGGTTCACACTCAGCACCCCACACTGGGGCCCAGACTCTGACCTTCAGCAAATATAAAGATAATAAATACAGCTCTTCTTGCGCAGAAAGTATGTTTTCTGGAAACAAGTGAAATACCACATGTAGGATAAAACAGCAATAGTGTTTAATTAAAAACTAAAACCCATGCTTTCCACACCTACTGTGCCAAGCATGGAACGTTTCTATTAACTTGATCATTACACAAACAAAAGAAAAAAGCTAAAAACATGGTGTTCAAATGTTCTCTCCTGCAGTTAACCTTGGAATTTCCCACGACACCCCACGTGCCCTCCCTGAGCTGGGTAAAGGGGCGCGTGGGGACCTCCAGGGCATGGGGAAAAAGAAGCCGGCGTCCCCAGGAGCCACTTCCAAGCCCCGCACGCAAGGAGCCGCTTTCCTCCCGCCCGCTCACCTCCACGGCCGGCCTGCGCCGCTCAGGCAGCACAGCGCCAAGGCCCAGAGCAGAAGCGCGCCGCTCACGGCTCGGGGCGCCATGAGCCTCTCACTTCCAGCGTCTCGACCCACAGTACCGAACCGCCCGCAGGCCGCTACCCTACGGTTCGTCGCGTTTCCACCTAGGGCCGAAACTCTCAGCCTTCCGACCCAGGCCTACTGACAAGCCCCAGACCCCGGACGCCACGCCCGGTCGGCCTAGAGGACACGCCCCCAGACAGCCCTTCAGGACTCCGGGATTGATCTAGACGGCGTCTGCACGCCACAGTCCCTAGACTGGACACGCCCCGCGGTCACGCCCCCGGCCCCTGGGATGGACACGCCCCGCGGCCGCTCCCCGAGCTGCCCGACGGATACGCCCCCTTGCTCTGAGCCCTCCCTTCCCTAGCCGGCCTGCCCCTAGGCACACTCTAGAGAAACTGGGTTGTGGCCTAAGTAGCGTCCAAAAGTCTATCGCCACCACCCGCGGGACTCTAAGATAGCCAGGTTTGAAACTCGAGGCCACCAGGGGCACCACCCTCTCCCATAAACCTGCGGCCTCGGGCCAGCCCGCTGCAGCGTCTCCTCGCCCACTTCTTGCTCACACTGCCTCACCCAAAAATACTAGAGATTTGCACCTCGCGAAGCAATGCTAGGTGCACCCTCAGCCTGACCACCTCAACTCTCCGCTCCTGGCCCAAGACTGCAAGGGGCCTGGTCTGATCATGCCCTGGAGACTTAGATCCACTGAAACCCCTGAGGAAGCCTCCATAGCTCTGTACTTAATCCACCTGTCCCAAGAGCAGGACTGTGCTATAGGCAGAAAGCCTCTGGGGGTTCAGCAGGGACTCGACTCAGGTGTGACGCAGGCCCTTGCGATGTGAGGAAGGGTTCACAGGGTCCCAAGCTTTCTCCCCAGCTCTGCCTTCTGTGCCCTTCCACCAGGGATCCCCTCTGTTTGCTTCCATCCAGACCCCTGATTCACCCACACCAGGTTGGTAGATAGTCACAGGTGTATGTTTTAGTAAAACTGATTTCCTTGGGATCCTGTATGTGATAAGGTAAGCCTGTCGCATGCTGTCTTGGTGGCCCAGACATTGTCCAAATAACACCACTGTTTAAAATAGTTACATGATTATTACTTTAATGTCTGCCTTTCTCTGCAGACTGCATAGGGAGGCCCATGTCATTGTGTACACCCCTGAGACCTTATTCCCAGGCACCGTGGATCGCATCCAGCAGATGTTAAGTAAATAACATCTGTGCAGTGGACAGGGTGTGTGCTGATGTCTTCTTCACCCTGCCCCAGTTCCCATTTTCTCTGGCACCTCTGACTCCTTTCTTTAGTAAAAAGGCCACATCTACAAAGGGGGTACTTCCTTCTGTTTTTTCCTTAGGCTAAAAATATCCATTTTAAAAAGTGAAATTGCTTCACAGAACCCTATTTCTCCCTTAAGCCATAGTTCTATTTAAATATCTCCTCAAATATTTTGACCTCTACCAGACAAAAACCAAGCCTGAGGAGAGGAGTTATTAGAAAGGGCTGGTGAGGGCTGTGGCCCGGCGTGGTGGTGCATGCCTGCAATCCCGGAGCTAGGAAGGCTGAAACAGGAGGATCGCTAGGAGTGCCAACTGTGCAGTGAGATTCTGTATCAAAAATAAATAAATAAATAAATAAATAAATAGAACAAAAGGGCTGTGAAAGAGATGAGGATGGGTTACTGCCATGGTGAGACGGGACAATGGCAAGGCCTCTAAATCTCAAGGGCTTGCCACAAAGAGGCTTCTATACAGGGAGGAGAGGACACCAGGAAAGAACTGGCTTGGGAAGTGGATTCATCAGACAGCATATCTGGGAAGCATGACCTAAGGCAAGGTTTAGGTCACCAGCTATCCGTCACTGGGCACCAAGAGCACATCCCCGAAAACCACAAGTTCCTCCCATCCATGAGGAGACAAAGAATGGAGGATCACTGGCTCCTTGGTGTCTCCTTGATACTCCTCTAGGTCATGTAGGGAAGGAGGATCCCTCAAACTGTCATGGCCCGTCTACCACGATGTTTCCCCCCAGGGCCCCAAGGGGAGGGCATTTTTTAAAAAGTTGTCTTTTGTTTGTTTAATTACTTTGCAAAGTGCTCTGGTTCTTTGTTGTTTGTTTCAGTTTTTTGTTTGTTTGTTTTCTACAGTGCTGGACCTGTGTGTGCTGGGCAAGCACTGCAGTAGGAAGTCGTGCTCCAGGCCTAGAGAATCACAGGGTGTGATGGTTAATATTGATTGTCACCTTTTTTATCTTTATAAATGTCTAGAAGATTAGTAAAGCTCATTCTGGGTGCTCTAACAGAACTCTTTCCCTGTTTTGTTTCTCTGGTGCTGAGAGCTGAGCAGCTGTGTTCCACCCCCCACCAGGCCCTCCTACCATTGTTTCTACTTTGAGCCTGAAGACCATGGACTTAAACTTCTGAAATTATGACCCAAAAGAAATCTCTCCTGACTGAAGCTGTTTATTTCAAGCTCTGGTAATAGAAATGAAGAGGGAGAGGGACAGAAAGAGGAGAGAGAGAGCTAGAGAGAGACAGAGACAGAGAAAGACAGACAGAAAGAGAGAGAGAAAAATGGGCTGGCCAGATAGCTCAGTGGACCAAAGTGCCTGTTTAGGCAGACTCAGACTGGGGTTTGATCCCCCGCATACCATGTGGCCCCAACCCCCAGGGTGTCTGGGCATGGTGCTTGGGAGGCTGAAATCTGGAGGAATAGCAATGAAAAACTGACACAAGTCTTAGGTACAGTTCACCACTGTCACTCTTGAAGAATCAACCCAGTTTTTTCCTGTTCAAAGGCCTTGTTTATTGGCATTATAGCTCCCTTTATTTGTCAGAGTTTAGATCAAAATGTCCCTCCAAAACTTCATGTGTTCAAACATGAGGCTTTCTGAGGGTGATTGGATCCTGGAAGTACCACATCCATCAATGGATTCGTAGCTAAATGTACTATTAGGAAGTGGGGCCTGGTAGGGAGAGGGTGTCACTAAGGATGTGACTTTGGAGGGTATCCCCCTCCAGCCCCTCCTCTGTCCCTCTGCTTTCTCGTTTTTATGAGGCTAGTAGCTTTTCTCCACCATTTCCTTCCACCAGTTCTGTCTTGGGGCCAACCAACCATGGACTGAAAAACATGAACCAAAATTAACTTCCCCTTTAAACTTTAGATATGGAGTATCTGGCCTCCGAAGTCTGAAAATGACTGGTACACCACCATCTGAGTTTCCCCGCCATCTATTCACATATTGATTGCTCCTTCCCTCCAGCAAGTGCGTTGATTGTGAAGCAAATTCTGCACAAATTTCCTCACAAAGGCCCCTTTAAGACCCTGTATCTCATTTTTCATACATCATTTTCAATTTCCTTTTTTTAAAAAGAGCCTCTAAATGTACAAGATTTGTGCCTCCAAAACCTGGATGTGATCCTGAATGTCCATTTATACTGTCCACACAGAGCCTAAACAGAGCCTGGTGCAGAGTAGGTTTTTGGCAAATGTTTCTTCTGTAACAAGGAAGAAAGAGGCAGCTGGGGCAGAGGCTGGACAAAGGCCCTGGAAGCTAGCCAGCTTTCACAGGAACAAAGGCATCAGGGAGGTGGGCAGGAACTGGGTGGTGATTTTACTGGTCCTCACAAAACACTGTAAGAGGTACTAATTATGAGGCTTAAGAGACTGAGTAAGGACTGAAGCACATCTTTGGAGTGGAGCAGGGAACAAGCTACCATGGCATTTTGATGAACAGATGTCTTTCGACCAATGTGTGGACCCCAGAGATGGGAATGCTTTCACGACACCACCTTCTCCTGGTTCGAACTGCTGGGTTTCAGTGCCCATGTCGGTGCTTACCAGACAGTGCTGCAGTAGCCAACAGCTCTGAACCTTGGTGACTAACTTCAGCCTAGAAGCCCACGCTCTGCTCATGTTCTTTGCTGCCCAAGGCTTTGTGCAGTGCAGGTCCTGATGTTCTCCATGAGCACAGGCCAAAGAATAGCCCATTCCTCTGGTGGAGCAAATATATTATAAGGCTCTAAACATGATAGTTTTCATGTTTGTTGTTTTGGTGAGATCTTTTTGGTCAAAACTGAAAGGGTGACATCTGATATCAGAGAAGTAGGAACTATGTTCCTGGAGGAGCTATATAAGGTCCAGCAACAACAGAAAAGAAGTTTACTGCATGCAACTGAAGAGGTAGAAAGAAGGACTTCCAAGAAATCAGGTGAGAAAATGAAGAACAGAGGCTAGACTTTGATTACCATATATTACAGAGGAAGATATTTCTAGGTGGCACCTTATCTAAGCAGCCCTATGTTTTCCTGAGAAGGACAGAGAAGCCTAGCAGAGTGACCAGAAGCACAGGAGTGACATAAACCTGACAAGGGTGTCATGTGTAAGAGGATTACCTGTTGTTGGGAGTCTGGCCAATGACGGCTAAGATACAGCAATGCTCCACTGCACAACAATGAATGCATCAAACCTTGAAGAGCAAAGTTTTAAACCCTAAATTCTTGGCATCTGTACTCCTTGGAGCAGGAGGAGTGATGGCCAGCCAGTCCAAGGGGAGCTTACCTACGAGGTTTAAGGACATGCTGAGGGATACAGATAGAGCATTTGCCTTGGGCCAGGCATAGGCTCCAGTACAGCAAGATGAAGGACAAGCATCCTCTTTTAAGGACCAAGCATGGGGACCGAGAGTAGGATGTAGGTTCTCCAGAAAGTTTAGCTCATCAGAAGCCTGGAGCAACTCCACTGGTGAGCAGGCTTGGCTTCTGCTCAAGATTCTTCCACCAATGAGCTGCATGACCTATGCAAGTTAACCTGCCTTACTAGTGCTCAGTTTCCTCATTCCTTGAACAAGCAATCAATCCTGTCACTGTGCATAGTGACTAAAAGAAGATCAGCAATGTCAGGGAGCTGGCCACATAGATTTCATATGTTAGGATAGAATTTGGGGAACTTCACAAGCAGGAAAGGAAAACGGGGCTTCCTGGAGGGCTCTGCCTTGAGTTTGATTCTAGACCTGAACGTCAGAGGTGATAAGAAGAGCACCTGGTTCCCTTTTTAATGTGTCAGTTTAGGATCCTCACATTTTTAATAGTTTCATCCCACTTTTGGGTGATCATGCCATAAAAACACCCTTGTAGACAAAATTATTTAGATACAGAGAAAAGCTCATTTGTAATTGTTCTGTCCCTGTGCTGTCTTTTCTTCTCACATCAGTACTTCTAGCCTTGCTATGTCAACCTGCCTGCCATAGTACGTATTTGGAGATCTTGTTTCATTCGAAGCTATCGCTATGACAGTATGAAGAAAAATGGAAAAGAAATAGAAAACAACAATCAAGTGTTCTCACAGAATAACTTATTTTCTTGAAGATGGCCCTTAAATAACTGGGACTCCAAGGAAGAAACTTCTTAGAACAGACAAGGATAAATTAAATCAAAGAACATGCTATTCTAAAAGTAAAATAAAACAAAAAATTATATAGTATCATTATTCCTTGAGGTCAAGTTTTGTGCCTTAGGACTAAGAAGGCATCATCAAAATTTCATCCTAGAAATATATTCTCTGAGATATTTTTCTTTCTGTAGATGGATATTTACTCTGAAAAACGAAAATAGAAAAAACACAAGCTTACTCATTCACGAGTGCACATGTACACACACCCACACACACTCCTCTGCACTCCCGTCATACGGGCATTAGGAAAGGTTGTTTATTTCATCTGCTTTTTAAAAGTATCTTAAGAAAAATGAACAAGATACTATAGACATCTAAGGTTTTGCCGTATAACTGATCTGCTTTCCTTTAAGCATTCCTGCATTACAGGTAATAGTTTAATATTATATTAACTATGAATATACTATGTAGTCTATAAATGTATCTGGATTAAGTTTTAAATATATAAATAGCTAATCTCCAAACATACTTGGAAAAGCACTTGCTTTAAAGTCAGCAAGTGGAAGGTTGTGAGTTTGAACTCCGGTCCCACCAAAACAAACCAAAAAATAGCCATCAAATGATCCTAAAGCTATTATTACGTGACATGCACAATCTTACAGTATTCCCTTCTGGACTACTGACCACTTGTCAGGAAACACAAAGCTTTAGGATGTGCTTGAGAGTGTGGAGAGACAACTGTAACTGCCTTTTTTTAAAAGATTTTTTTATTTATTTCTCTTAAACCTCATGTATTTGTGTTATGACTGGCTCAGCCCACCCTGGGGTGGGGGTGTGCAGCATGTGGTGCCAGGGATCAAGGAGCAGTTGCAGCGCTGGTCTTAAGTTTCCTCCGCAGGTGCTTTAGACCACTGAGCCATCTCGCTGGCCCTGTAACTGCTTTCTCTATCAGTCAGTTTACAGGAAAAGACAGAGGAAGGAAGCAGGAGAGAGAGAGAGCCTGAGACAGAGAGACTAGAGGGAGAAAGAACATTCAAATAAGAATACATGTCCTCCTTCTCCCAAGATGGAAAATTGTACTACCTCCTAGTGTTTTTACTGGATTTTTTGCTCACTCTCAGGTCCCATCCTCTTTCCTCTTAGAGCCTGGCCCTTGTGCCCACAAAATCTCACTATCTTTCCTATGTTTCTATTTTCAGACAACTGTACAATGGAATGCTACTGTAAATGTCTCTCTTCTTCTCCTGTCTTGAAACACTTCAAATGGAAGGATATAACAAAAATGAACTAAAATGTCCTGGCACTTTGTATTTTCCAAATATGCCATGCCATTTTTTTTTTTTCCTGTCCCATATGTTTTTCTACAACTTTGCCTCTGCTACATCAAGACACCAGGCTCTTCCCCATGCTACCATGATCTAGGTTTCTGGCTGTTTGAATTGAGATCAGGGCTATCATGTAGTTTGGGGGTGGGAGGTCACAGAGCCTCCATGGGATTCCACATCAGGATGCTCACACTGAGAAAAACAGCCAACAGGCCACAAGCAAGAGCAATTGGACCTGTACAAGGAGCCACAGGACTAAGCTACTGGAAGGAACTGGGTCAGCGCAAGCTGTTTAAGGGTAATTCTAGCACATAGCTTCCCATGCTTTCAGCAGAGCTGTGGTTTCAGTATCATTTGTACCCTTTGGAATTCAAGTCAAAGTCTAATTCCCATGACAAATTACCAAGAGTATGGGAATTGACTTTGACCATGAAGTTTAGAGGTGAGGCTTTTGGGAGGCGATTGGGATGGTGCAAGGGCATGGGTGAAGCCCTCATTATTCAATACTGGTGGCTTTAGAAAGAAAAGGGAGGGAGGAAAGGAGAGAGAGAGAGAGAGAGAGAGAGAGAGAGAGAAACATGGGGACATATGACACTTCTGCACCGCCAGGGACTCTATAAGAAAGATGAGGATCACCAGAGCCAGCACCATACTGTTTGAACTTTCAGCCTCCAAAGCAGGGAGCTAAAGAAACCTCATGGAAAAACAGAATTTTCTTTAAGCACTAGGGACTGAACTCAGAGCCATTGCACTGAACTACATTACTCAAATCTTTTGGCATTTGAAAATATCTCTGTATATACCATAATACTTTTGGCCTGAATGTTCACATCATTAAATATACATACTGCTACTGCAATACAAACTGCAGGACATCTCTGTGCTGTGATCTCATCTCGGACAGCCAAAATCCTTGTCTCAGATCATAGCAGGATGGGAAAGAGCATGGTGTCTTGACATAACAGAGGCAAATTTCTACAAGAACATGTGAGGCAGGAAAAAATAACACAGCAGGAGTAGTGATTTCTAACTGTAGCCAACTCATTACACTCAGATGAATTAAACTAGCGTGGTGTTTGGCGCAGGGGGCCCACCTGAGGATTGCTGCCAGCAGCATACATGCAGAACAGAAGAAGCTGCCAAAATGCTGTTAGGGACGCTGCCTGGAGAAGCTGTTGGAGCTGTAGGAAACTGCTCATTCTGATGGGTTGTTCTGCAGGAGGACCTTGTCCGGCTGGCTTTCCTGATGAACTTTGGAGAAGGTCTGATTTTCATCTTGAACATCACTTCCTGGCTCTGGAGGGGAAGATGGTGCCCTGCTGAGCCTCATGGAAAAGCATGTTGCATTGCTTTCCTGATGGGAACTCAGATTTCATCATCACTGGAGGAGCTTGGGACCTCACTGTCGCTGAGGATGTTTGTGGCACTTTTTGGGGAACTCTGGTGCTTATCTTGAGCATTGCTTCCTAGATCCAGTTCAGATCCCTCAGCCTCCTACCACAGATCCCTCATCCCACTGGCATAGACTTGCTTGATTCCACCACTGATCTTTGGGCCTTTCCAGCACAGATCCCTGAAGTGGACCTGTGTCTTAGTTACTTTCTGCTCATTGCTGGGACAAATACCCGACACTCAAAATGAAGGAGGGAAAGGTTTATTTAGCTCACAGTTTGTGGAGGTTTCAGTTCATAGTCAAATTCTGTGCTGGAGCAGAGCTTCTCCAAAGTGGCATGGCTGCAAAGATCAAGCTCCTCCAAACACCAGGACTTCTCCAAGGAAGCGGGGCAGGGCGGGGCCAGGCAGGAAGCAGCCAGGGCAGGGTTTGGCTGGGCTGATCCGAGCTGGGCTGAGCTGGGCTCAATCACATCCCAGGGCAGGTCCTCCACATCCTGCAGGATGGGGCCCCCACAGCCCAGAACCAGCAAGCGTATCCAGCCAAGCTTCCTTCAGTTGACACAATGTATCAACTACCACAACCTGCATGAGAATTTGTTGTGGGCTCTAGGCCTCCATTTGGACTTGTGGCAGGCATTGTTATAAGCTCTAGGTTTTCATATGGACTCATGGAAGATAATAGAATCTAGACTCTCAGCTGGAGTCTTTAGTGTTATGTATGTGAACAGATTTCTTACCATTTCTTTTTTTAAAGTGTGTTTAGTACAGGGTCTACAGGATCTCACTACACAGATCAGACTCATAGTGATTTTCCTGTTTTCAGCCTCCCAAGTGCTAGGATTACAGGCACACCACCATGCCCAGTCTCAATTGCAGACAAAAGAGCCAGCTGAGTTGCAGGGATCAAAGACTCTAAGTAGTCTTTAGTCTTCTGAGATAGCTGGCTGGCCCCCTACACTTCTTATATATTTTTCTTGGGTGATTCATTATAAAATATTACTATAAAATGTGCCTTCTATTGCTTTGCTCCCCTTTCAAGAACCCCAAACCATGACAGCAGGTTTGGAAGATACAAAGTGCCATGGCATTTCAGTTAGGTTTTGGTATATCCTTCTTACTTTGTGAGCAGAAACTCTAGTTCTTCTGGTGTACTTTTGTATTTAGAGACTATCCTCAGGTCTGAAGAATGCTTATTAATTACATCAGTGATTGTTTCTAACCCTATTCAGTAGACAGAGCTAAGACATAAGCTCTGTTCCTTTGGTTGGTTTCCTTTATTTTAAAGAAAATATGTCCTGAATTCAGAGTGACATTTACCAATCAAATTTAGATAAAAGGATTTGAAAGATTTTTGACATATCTTTTCATTCCCCTTTCATCTCTGTCTCTCTCTCTCTCTCTGTCTCTGTCTCTCTGTCTCTCTGTCTCTCTGTCTCTCTGTCTCTCTGTCTCTCTGTCTCTCTCTCTCTCTGTCTCTCTCTCTCTCTCTCTCTCTCTTTCTCTCTTCTCTTTTGTCTTTTTGAGGCCAGGTCTCACTATGCAGTTCAGGCTGGCCTTGAGCTCATTTTTGTAGCCCAGGCTAGTCTCAAACTCATATCAACCCCACAGCCTCAGCCTCCCAAGTGCTGGGATTACAGGCATGCGCCACTACGCCTGGCTTCCCTTTTTATCTCTTGCAAGCATTTGGCCACAGATGAAAAGAGGATTCTATTTCATATAAATGCTACCTCTCTCCTTCTTTAAATATATAGCTAGTGGTTAAAAGTAATTTTCCCTTTTTCTTGGGGCAGTCTGGTTCAGGAAGAAGGTTAAACTACAAAATAGTCGAACTGGACCAGGTGAGGTGACAACTCACAACTTGTCTTCACTAGTTTAAAGTAAAACAAGACCCACCATAATTTGCTTTCATTAGTGTCTTAAGAAGCCAGCTTGGAAAGAGTCTCTCAGTACATCATAAACAATAACCCTGATACAAGTCTGCTAAGACATCAAACAGAAAGAGGACAGAAAAGAGTACCAACATGGGTTCTGGGGAGGAGAATGAGGCTATGTCCCACTGGGCAAGCACTAGACATGAGCCAAGGTATGGTCACCATGTACTGGGCAGAGAACACAGAAATCCTGCCTCCTATCAGTCCCCAACTATAGCACTAATCTCACTCAAGTCTCTGCAGAGGATGTTGCTCCTGCGGCTCCTTATCCTGTTTGCCAAGACACAACTCATCTCTGTTCTTCTTGAAACTCAGCCCCACAGCTACCACCAGCCATCTCCATACTCCGAATATCTTTAGAAGCCTAAAATCATTTCAACAGTATTCTCATATATTGCTTTAACACACTTGTCAACAAAATATAAGTTCCCCAGTGCAGAAATGTCACATCATTGTCAACATTGTTATGCTGTGACAGAAAGAGACAGTGTGCTTAACGACTCTTTGTTTTAGTTTTCTTCTATCCACTTGGCCAAAAGTGGTTTCCACATATGCCTTTCTCAGTCTGTTTCAAATAATCAACTATAGAAATTTTGGATAAGAACACACTTTACTTTCATTGTCTTTCCTAATTTTCTGATAATCTTCTATCTTCACAGGGCAGATATTTATGCCAGTTTCCCAGGGCAGGATGTGCTAAAGGAGATCCAGCTGACCAATGAGTGAATGCTATGGTTTATAGCTCAAACATAATGTATCTATAAGTGGAGTTCGGTGTAGGGATATGTTGGTTTCAACGTGATCCATTCTACCAAGGGAGAAATGGTGGCAGGAACAAGGAAAAGATAGACAAGAAAACAAGAGCTGGGTTAGGAGGTGGCTCATCTGCCTGGTTGGTGAGATGAGCAACCGTATTGAGCAACAATACGGATGCTTATTTATACCTTTGCAAAGTTAAGAACACATGACACAAGGATGCCTAGTGACTAATGGCCAACATTAACTGGTCAGGATGCTTATCTCAGGACTGAGGTAGGTTGACTGCTTTAGGCACTGAGGCCTAGATAGGCTTTTCAAACTTTGAACAATTTTCCGGCTTATTCCATGGCTCCCAACAGTTTTGGCGAGGAGATTGGATCACAGACATATGTGATTTTCATCACTAGAGACTCAACTGGAGGATTTATAGTGGGTGCAGTGTTGGGAAGTGAAGCTTTGTGAGCAGAACTAGGTCACTGTGTGTGTGTGACCTAGAAGGGCAGATATCCCTCCTCTTCCTTTGATGACTTTCTTCTTCCTTTGATGACTTCCTGTTGTGCCATGAACTGTTTCTCTTTTGTGATACCCCAATGCCAGGTCACACTACTATGGAACCAGCCGACTACAACCTCTACAGACTGCCAGCCAAAATGCACCTTTCCTCATTTAACTTTGGCATGTTGGACATTTTGTTCCAGCAATGAGAAAGTAACTGAGACAGTGATCCAAGGACATAGGCCAGACCTGGTCCTTACCAATGCTTCTTTGCCAATGACACAGTAGTTTTTAAAAACATTAAGAAATGGTACCTAATGCCACCCCCCCCACACACACATAAACACATTCATTGCAGACCAGATGGAGCCATGGCCATGCTGTGTACCTGTGGATTCACACCTGGCTGTGGCTACCTGTGAACCCCAAGTCAGCTCTGTATTTTCTTTTTCTTTGCTAGATTAGTAGAAGTATGGATTAACCAACCAACCTCATCCTGCACAAGGCCAATACCCTCATCCAAGGGAGAGAAGGTAAGTGGAGGGGTTTATCTTCAGAGATAAACCTGCAGAGGCAAAGAATGGACCTAGATAGCAGCTTCTGAGACTCTAGTGTTATCCTCCAGTTTTACCAGTGCAAGTGAAAGAGATAATCACAGGACTGGTACTGAGAGTGTGAAGCTTAGATATAGGCTCTCTGAGAATGTTAAGTTCATCCCAGTAAGGACATGGGCCCTGCCCTCCACAGTGGGAAATGAGTCCTGGCAAGTGCTCACATTAGCTCTACAACCTGTGTGAACTCCTGTTCCACAGCCTACATCTGGCAGAGACCAGAGATCTGATTGCTTTTCCATCATCCAATATGAGCAAAGACATGCCTTGGCTTAAACTATTACCATCGCCAGGGGTGAGCACACAGAGGGCCTCTAGAGAAGGGCGAACATCTCACAGACCCACAGCTACACAGGGAGAAATCATGGACTCCAAGGTTGCAGATCTTATAGAGAAACCATTCAGTCAAAAACACAAAGGAATTTCTTTGGATTCAATCTTTTTTCAATATTTTAATATTAATTTCCTACATTTGGAGGGATTTTTCTCCATTTTCTTTCTCTTTTTCCTTTATTTTATTTTTGCACTTTGTGATTTTTCTTTTCTTTTCTTGAGGTTTTTTTGGGGGGTATTTTCTAATACTATTACCTCATTTTACTCCTCAATAGGATTCCCATCTCATTTTTCTCTTCTTTATCTTCCATTGAATAATTTTCAAAGTTTACTTTTTCATTCTCTAGTTCCTCACTCCCTCTAACTTCACTAGTATAACTTTTTTTTTTTTTTTTTAAAGTTAAGGTCTTGCTATGCTGTTTAGGTTGGCCTTGAACTCACTATGTAGCCCAGGATGACTTTAAACTCACAGCTATCCTTTTTCCTCAGCTTTCTGAGCTCTAACATTGTTGGCATACATCACTATTCCCAGCTACTTGTATAACTATTGAGCTTCCTGCATCTTTATATAGCTAGCTAATTCTTTGCTATTGTTTTTGAATATTCTTATATTGTTACTGGAAGTAAAGTTTTTCCACTTAGAAGTTTGCTGTAGAACAATATTTGATTTATTTTAGTATTCATGCTGTAATTATAGGTCTCATCAGTGGTTAAAGGTATCACATTACTGGATTATAGGGTAAATCAGTATTTATTTTCTCTTTGATTTTCTTTGTTGCTGATTTTATTACTACAGCCAAGGTAACATTGTTATTGTTATTGGTTTTCTCTGGATGCCCCTACCTACACTTCAGATGCTATCATTCCAGAAAACTTAGTTGTGTGACTTACACATTCTTCTGTATCCTTGTCTCTTGGACTTGTTCCAGGTGGACTGGAGAACTAAGATTGCCTTTTGCTCCTTCATTTTGGCATTTTTGAAGCTCTGATGACCACCTAGACTCAGAAGTTGTGGGAGATAGGTTGGACATGGGTCGGTAAGGTTCCCGCAGGACCCCACAGGTGCCCCATGTCTGCCTAAGTTTTTAGATGGAGGGACCATGCCTGGATGCCCCTATCTAGATTGCCTTTCAGTCAGTAACAATCCTGTAGTCCATTACCATGGAACTGTGCTTTGGGCTAAACATGCTGAGGCTTCTCCTCCCAAATAAATGGATGGGGTTGGATCCTGGGACAGAGAGGCAGACCAGTCATTAGTCACACTGAGACGGTGTTGCTAAGAAGCAGACATTAACTACAAAGGTCTTCCTACTAGCAACAAGGTTGCCTAGTATAATCCACCTGCAAGCACACAAAACAAACAAAAATGGAAAAACCATGTGACTACAAAGCAACAAAATAATGCAAACACTACCACCTCCTCCAAAGCAAACCCACTGTGCATTGAAGGGGAGGAACTTGGAAGCCACACAGTTGAATTATTTGAAAGGAAAGGTAAGATAACAAATGAATAGTCTGCTTGAGCCAGGCCTGGTAGCACTTCCTTGTAAGTCCAGCACTCAGGAGGCTGAGGCAAGGATTACCGTTGGCAGCCACAAGAAGCTAGGAAATTGATCAAATGTGTATAGGTGGGACTAGGGCTCAGTGACTAAAGTAAACAAGTTACATCATTCCTGAGATAAACACTCCTGTTTGGTTAAGGTCAGTTATTAGTCCCTAGGCAACGTTGTGTCATGTGTCACGAACTTTGCAAAAGTATAAATAAAGGATGGTTTTCTTGTGTGTTGTGTTAGTCTTGCCCATCAGGCAGACTAGTGACCACCTAGCCCAGCTTTTGTCTTCCTGTCTATATTTTTCATTCCTGCTGCCAGTGTCTCCCCAGGTAGAACCAATCTCAGTGAGACCAATGTATTCCTTGCCACAAGTTCAAGGCTAGCCCAAGCTAGTCAAGGAGTTCAAGACCAGCCCGGGATACAAATCAAGATACTATCTTTAAAAATAATAAAGTAAGGTGATTGGCAAGCTCAAAAAACATAAAAATAAACAGATAATTTGGACCTAATATAATAATAAATGCATCTACAGAAGACATTAATGAAAAGACATCTGAGTTAAACAGAAGGGTATAAAACATGATAACACAGAAACAAATTAGAATTCATAGAAGAGTACCCAAAAGAAATTCAAGAGATTAAATAGTCTATGGAAAGTAGGGTATCAAAATTGACTTAATATGAGGATACAATATCAGAACTGATCTGGCTATAAATGATCAATTATTGAGAGACATTTTAAAGACAAGAGAATTTGTAAATTAATCCAACAGCTTCTAGATGATTCAAAGACTAATCCGTGACTAATTGGAATTGGTGAAAAATCAGAACACAACGAATAAGTCATAAAAAAAACCCATTCACTGAAATACTAGCAAAAGTGTACAGCCATGATCAGAAAAGAACCTCTTCATAATACATCATAGTAAAAATCTCAGAAATCCAACGCAAGGTCAGAATCTTAAAAAGCCACTAGAGAAAACAAGTTATAGCAAATTATTTAGAAAGGTAAACCCATTAGAATTGTAACAGACTTCTCAACAAAAACCTTAAAGGCCAGGAGGGCTTGGAATGGTGTATCCAAACTACAATAAAACGATTTTCAAGCTAGGCTAGGCTAGTATGACCTTCAAAACTGTCGTTCAAAATTGATACAGAAAAGAAATATTTTCTTTTTTTTTTGTCTTTTTGAGACAGGGTCTCGCTATGCAGTTGAGGCTGGTCCTGAGCTCACTTTTGTAGCCCAGGCTGGTCTCGAACTCACACCAATCCTCCTGCCTCAGCCTCCCGAGTGCTAGGATTACAGGCGTGCGCCACCACGCCCGGCTAGAAAAGAAATATTTTCATGACAGAGAAAACCTAAAGAAATTCATGAACACAAAGCCAGCACTATAACAAATTGTCAAAGACATCACAAAAAGAGAAAACAAAGCTAAAAATTACAAAAAGCATAATAGAATGAATACATCAGGTAGTTTAAGCAGTCAAACTGAAGGGAAAGAAACAGGCAAACAACATGAGAATGGTGTGATGATAGGAATAAATTAATGCCCATCAGTATTAACTTCCAATGTGAATGATCTGTATTCCCCATCAACAGACACAGATGGAATAGTGGATGAAGAAACAAAGTCCAACTTTGTGCTAGATACAAGAAACACATTTATTGTAAAAAGAAATTCATGGGATAGAAAACAACATTTGATACAATAGAACTCTGTCTTAGTTACTCTTCACTCATTGCTGGGACAAATAGCCAACACCTGAAATGAAGGAAGGAAAGGTTTATTTAGCTCACAGTTACTGAAGGTTTCAGTCGATACTCAGCTGGATCCAAGGCAGAGAGGCACATAGCAGAGAGCAGAAGTTCATGGAGGCAGAACAGCAACAAAATGGTGACAGAGACAACCGACCAATCAAGGCAGCAGAGCAACAGCGAACTTCTGTCTCTCTGTCTCTCTTTATATTACAGTCAAGCTCTCTGCCTCAGCTTATCCACCTTAGGTCGCATCTATAAGTCCTAGCAGTACTCAGACCCATAATCTCATCAGTACTAAAACACATAATCCCAGTGGACCATGAATCAAGTCTTAAACTCTAGAAGTTCCTGCTTCATGATTGCATGAGGCTTTGGGGGGACAACTAGACATAAACCATAACAGACTCCCACTCCAAAAAACAGGTGTAACTTTTTAATAGTCAGACAAAGTGAACTTCAAATCAAAACTGATCAGAAGAGACAGATGTTAGTACATATTGGTTAAGAGGAAACTTTAATAGGAAATGATAACAATTATTAATATATATAAAAATAATGGTACACTCAACCCCACGAAAGAGGTACTACTGGACATAAGAGATCAGATAAACATAAACACAGTCATAGTATAGAGCCTCAATATCCTGCTATCACAAATAGATCACTATACAAGAAAAAAAGAAAGAATGAAAGAAAGAAAGAGAGAAAGAAAGAAAGATACATAGAAAGAAAGAGAAAAAGAAATATTAGAGTTGAATAGAACCATTGAATAAAAGATTAATAAATATCTGTAGAGTGTTTCACCAAACAATAGAGTATATATTCTTCTCAGTAACACCTACGAAATTTATCAGTAGCTATATGAAAAGCTAGGAAAGGCAGGGAAAGTCATGACTTGACCAGGTTTCTGGAGAAGAGTAGGAATTACATCCCTGCTAGCGACAACAAGTAAGAGAAATATGGAGAACTGACCAGTAGGTAGCCTGGCTTGTTTCAGTGTCAGGGCCCCAACTTTTTCATTGTCTCTAGTTAAGGACAAGAGAGATAAAGTGGCAAAGGAACTCTATTACAGAAAATTTGGCATATAAAATATATATTCACACCTAAACACTCACCTACCTAGATATAAATGCACATATTTTTTGTTATTCTCCTACTCCATGTTAATGGACTAAAATGTATAAGTATCTCTTTATTAATTGCTTATTTATTTGTTTGTTTATTTTCCTTTATTAATTGCTGACTGGACTTTGAATTAATGCTCTGTTTATATTTTAGAGATATTACCTTGGCAAAACACAGAAGACCAAAAGAAGCTTATGCAAGAATGTACATATAGACAATGAAAAGGGACAGTGACTCAATCGGGAGTCTTAGGGCCTGAAGTAGCCAATTCAGTATAATAACTCTCAAAGAATGGAGTTCCTTTCTTTCTATATAAAATAATGGCTAGCAATGAAGACTGTCAAGCACAGACTCTAGCCTCCCTACCTTCCCTCACAAGGTAGTTGTCCATCTCCTCATTTCTCTCCTCATCAATAAAGTGACTTTGTTTCTCCTTTTAAACTTGTATCTTGAGCCAGGCATGGTGGCGCATGCCTGTATTCCCACCATTTAGGAGGCTGAGGCAGGAAGATCAGTGTGAGTTCGAGACATGTCTTGCTATAAAAGTGAGCTCAAGGCCAGCCTGAACTGCATAGCGAGACCCTGTCTCAAAAAGACAAAACAAACAAACAAACAACCAAAAAACTTGTATCTCATAGCTTGGTGGTCTAAATTCCTGCCTGGCAAGTACAAGGACTTGGGTTCAATTCCTGGTACTGCATGCTGAGCTGGTCCCTGAACCCTAGGCACACCATGCAGGCTACTGAACCTGCGTGTGGTGGCATATAACCTATACTCCCAATACTGAGGAGGCTGAGACAGGAGGATCACTATGAGTCTGAATTGTATAGCGAGAACCTGTACCAAATAATTAATTAATTAATTAATTAATTAAGAAAAATAATAAATAAACTTATATCTCAGCTGGGTATAGTGGTTCATGCTTATAACCCCAGTACTAGAGAGGCCGAGGCAGGAAGATTGATACAAGTTCAAGGCCAGCATAGCAAATGTAAGAGAAACCCAGACTACATAAAAAGATCTTATCTAAAATCAATCAATCTGTCTAATTTTTTTTATTGGCATAAGGTTTATGAACCCCAGGTAGATAAGATCTACTCTCACCAAACATGACACTAGCCAATAAGCCATGTTTAATAAGTTGCAAAAAAATAGAAATTATCCTATGCATATTATTGGGTCATGGAGCAACAAAACTAAAAACTAATGAGAAAAGTAACCACAGAAATTGTGCAAACATATGGAAACTTAAAAATGTACTCTTGAATAATAAATAAGTTATAAAAGAAATCAAGAAAGAAACAAGAGGTATTGTGGATGGGGCTCAGTGGCAGAGCTCTTGTCCCAAAGCCATGGGTTTGATTCCAAGCACCGGTAAAAAAAAGAAAGAAAGAAGACATTTAGTAGAATTACACTTGATCTTAGCCAAAAGGCTGAGAAGCAATAGTTAATAGAATTAAATGATAATGAAAGTACAATATACTAAAACCTATAGGAAACAATAAATGCAATTTTAAAAGGAAAATCTATAGCTGTGAGATAGCTGTGAGCCTGTATCACAAAGCCAAAGTGAACACAAGTTCACTTAAGGATTCACATCAAGTTAATAGAAAATGAGAAATAGCCCAAACTCAAAGCTAGTGCAAGGAAGGAAACTGTAGAGATCAGAGGAGAAATAAATGAAATTGAGACTATTCCCAAAGTCATTCCTAGAAGCTAAATCATTTTACACTTATCCCAAAACCAAGACTGATCCAAGCAAGAAAAAGAACCATAAAACATTTCCTTAGGTGAATACAGATACAAGAATCCTCAACAAGACACTGGCAAACAGAATACAACAAATCACCAAGAAAATCATTTATCAAGGCCAAGCGGGATTCATCCTAGAGATGCAAGTGTGGTTCAGCATAGGTAAATCAAAAAATGTAATATATCACATATACAAAAAAGGACAAAATCATATGATCAACTCAATAGATTCAGAAAAGGCTTTTGATGAAGTTTAGCATCCATTTGTAAATAAACACTGAAGAAAATAGGTATTGGAGGACCATAACTCAATAATCATAGAATCCATTTATGACAAATATATTGAAAGTTTTCTCTCTAAAATTGGGAACAAAACAAGAATGTCTACCATCAGCGTGCCTGTTGAACATAGTACTTAAAACACTAGTAAAAACAATCACAGAAGGAAAAGAACAAAAAGGCACATGAGAAACTGCAGCCCTATCTTTTCTATCAGAAGATATAATGGGAGTAGGGGCTGGTGGGATGGCTCAGTGGTCTAGAGTGCCTTCTTAGGCAAGCTTAGGCAACTGTAGGGACTGCGGTTCAATCCCTGGCACCACATGCTGTGCCACCTCTAGGGCAGATTGAGCCGGCCATAAAAATAAATAAATAAATAAATAAAATAAAATCTATGAGGGGCATAAGTTCATAAAGCATCACTTATAACAGTATAAAATGTAATTCACAGCTTTTCCCCCCAAAGAAGACAATTTCAGGGGCAACCCACTTGTGCTCCCCTTCTGTTCACCTCTTGACAGAAGCTTTCTTTCCCAATAAATTTTCTACTCTAAACCTCAAAAAGAAGAAGAAGAAGAAGAAGAAGAAGAAGAAGAAGAAGAAGAAGAAGAAGAAGAAGAGGAAGAAGAAGAAGAAAAAGAAGAAGATATAATAGAGTATCTTTATCCTAGACACTAGCTTACTCCACCCCAGGCTGTCTTCCACAACTTCCTACAAGTTTCAAGAAATTCTAGCTCAGTTTAAATTCTAAAAACAAAGCTGCAGACCAAAGATATCTGCATACTCAGAGACTTTCTGTTCCCTATACCCTCTGGGCCCCCACTCTTCTTTCCCCCCACTAACTTCTCAGATCCTCTCCTTGTGCTGCTTAAACTAGCTATCTTAGTTACTTTTCTCTCATTGCTGGGACAAATACCCAACATGCAAAATGAAGGAAGGAAAGGTTTATTTATCTCACAGTTACTAGAGGTTTCAGTCCCCTGAGTGGAACAGGACAGAGAGCATACAGTTCATGGCAGCAGAACAGCAACAATCACGACATAGGCAACCAACTAACCAGGAGAGCAGAGAGCAACAGCAACCAATCAGGGCAGCAGAGCAACAGCCTGAATCTGTTTTCTGTCTCTCTTTATATTATGTTGAGGCCCTCCTCCTCAGCCTATCTGCCTTAGGCTACAGTCATAATCTCAGAAGTACTTAAAACATATAATCCCAGGGATCATGGATCAAGTCTCAATCTATAGAAGTCCCTGCCCCATGATTACATGAGGCTTTGGGAGGGACAACTAAACATAAACCATAACACTAGCCAAACGGGATTGACTATAAATCTTCAACCTAATCATTGAGAGAATGGTGAACTGCTTTTCCTGCATTAGGAATAAATGGGACAACATCATGCTTGCACTCTTCCGCAGTAGTCAAAGATTTGCCTTGTCAAGATCTCTTGTCCCATGTCTGAGGCATCTGTGTGCATTCTTTCTAGTGGCTAAAATTTGAGTTTTTGGAGCTTATTTCCAACATAGGAAAGTAAAAAGCCAAATTATTATTTTCAGTGACACAATCCTCTACATAGAAAACCGCAAAAAAAAAAAAAAATTCTATCAAAAGACTCCTAGAATTAATAACCAAATTCAACAATATAGCTGAATACAAGATTAACATATAAAATTTGCCGGGTGTGGTGGCACATGCCTGTAATCCCAGCACTCGGGAGGCTGAGGCAGGAGGATAGGTGAGAGTTCGAGACCAGCCTGGGCTACAAAACTGAGCTCAAGGCCAGCCTGAACTGCACAGGGAGACCCTGTCTCAAAAAGACAAAAAAAAAAAAGATTAACATATAAAACTTGATAGTGTTCCTGTACACCAGTTACAAACTCACTAAGAAAGGCAATCCTCCCACCTCAACCTCTTAGAGTACTGGGATTACAAGTGTGCAAACTCTGCTAAACTTATGCTCCCAAGCCAAAACCCAGAAAGTTATAACCTTCTCTTAGCATGCTGATAAATTTTAGGATCTGCACAAAAATCCAGAGCAGGAGTGAGAGCTTGAGGAAAATCTCAGAAGAAGCTGTCTCAGTTACTCTTCTCTTGTTGCTGGGACAAATACCCAACACCCAAAATGAAGGAAGGAAAGTTTTATTTAGCTCACAGTTACTGGAAGTTTCAGTCCATACTCTGGCTGGCTCCAAGACAGAGTGGCAGGTTCATGGGGTTGTCAAAGAGCACAGAGCAAAGGGGGAAGGGCAGCAACTGTGGCTCCTAGCAAGCCTCTCCTCACTTTTTTACATTCACTCACATCCATAATCCCAGCATTGGATCAAGAATCAACCACAAACTGCAGAAGCCATCTCATGACTGCATGAGGCTCTGGGGGAACAACTAGACACAAACCAAGAAACTAAATGGAAACATTTAACCTAGCTGGTAAGCAGGAAGCTTTTTTTGCTGTGACACTGGTCAAAACACTCCTATCTTCTTGAGAAAAGAACAATGAACTTAGAGGAAGAAAATGGTATCCCCTGAAAGCCCATTTAATCATGTAAATGTAGCCTAAGCCTTAATTCTGTGCAACTGCCTTGAAAGTGTATTCTCTCCATCATTCTGCAGCCTTGTTACTCTGACTAAACTCAGCCTGGACTCTTCAGGACTGCCTACGTGTCTTTTCTGAATTCTTTCATCAAAGACATGAAGAACCAAGGTGTGTGTCCAGCTCTTTGTGGTGTTTTCTCTTGGCAATTCCAATTTTATCACCCTTAATAATTATTCACTTGTTTTGACTGAAATGACAGACTAATTCATTCATTTAAAAAAAATCTTCTAAGTCTTGATGCCTGAATAACCAGTTCATCCATCAGTTGTTTTTCCAAATAAAGAGGCACTGAGCTGGCAGCTCAGTCACCTGAGTGCTTCCCAAGAAGACAGCATGGCACTTTGGTGTGCAGTGAAGTTCTTGGTGCAATTTTTATCTCACAGAATATTTAAAATGTGTACATAAAGGTCAAGACTTATGAAGTCAATAATTTTAAAGCCCCTCCAAAGGGCATTTGGTATGTACAGTTGACTGATCTTCCCATTAATGAGTACTAAAGCAGGCAACGACTGCTGCCAGGACAGTGGTGCCCAGTTCCTGTAGTTGTGATCACCATTAGTCTAAATGTCAACACTACAAAAGGGCAAATGACATGTTCAAATAATTACCAAAATAACTATGACTTTTTCTGACTCAAACTCACTTTCAGTGGCCTGTAGATCACCTTCACAGAAACTGCTACCTCAGGGGAATGTGTCATTGATTTAACGTATATTCTTGAGTCCTGCTCAGACTCCATGGACTTAAACACTTAGAGTTATGACATGGTAAAAAAAAGTTGTTTGCAAATTATTTATATCATACAGAAAATAATGTCCTCTGTTGAGACCATAACCAGTTTCACAACTAGCGATCTCATTCCTTTTCTTTCTTCATAAAATAATTTCTTAGGATATCTCTGAGCTAACTTTAGCATCTTACTATTTTCCACAGTAATGATCAAGTATTTGACCTGTGCTTAATTTGCATTTGTATCCAAATTATGTCTTTAGTTTTTTGAAAATCATAATTTGATAAAAGTTTCCATGAAGTCTTCAGAGAATCATTGATGGTGAGTATTTTGTGTGCACCCTTTTAATTCTCAAGAGATGTAGAAGGCACTTGTTGAGGTCAGGGAAGTTAACTGATGCAAGATATATGGAAAAAAAGGCTTCCTATAGGAAGATAAATCACCTTCAAGTGACCTCATGTAAGTTGGGTTACGTAGTACATTATCTAGGGAAGGAGATTCTGCTTCTTGAGAGGATTTAAAATAACATGTGAATCATGAGACTTGCAGTGAGATAAGTGCCAGGAGTATTTCCACTCAGAGTATAAATAGTATGCAGGGCTGGTACTATAGGGCAAGCTGAGAACAAGAGAAGGCCACACAATAACTGATCTGGGTAGTAGAGAGGAAGGGCTGCTCCTGCATCAGTTTTGAAATATGAGCACAGATTATTTTACCTCATTTCAGGACAAAATGAGGTTTACAGTTTATTGTCTTGACTATAGTTGGACTAAGACAGTTCGAACCAATATATTTTCTCAGAAGTGACACTGTGGACCTCTGAGAAAAAATACTGAATCATGGCACCCTAGGAGGGTATCTGTGACAGGAAGCCCTGGCCATCCCAGGAAAGGACACAGGTAAGTACATCAGATAGAAGTCTCAGCTCAATTCATTCTTTGGGTTGACTGAAAGACAGAAATGTGAGGAAAAGTCTCTGCTATGGATCTTTTGATGTTATGACTTGCATTTTGCTGTCCCCTTGATGCCTCACATAGTCATAGATGGAGCTTTTGCAGAGGTAGCTGGTCCTAGTGTGTGTGATTGATTCATGGGATTAAGGATGTGTGATTACTAAAATTGGTCTACGGATTGGTTTGGCACAGCTCTAATTCTAGTAGCCTAGATAGAGTATAAAAGGGACATAAAAATGCTATTAAAGTATCTTGTTGCTTTTGCTACCTTGTGGACACCATGGACTGTTTTCTTCTTGGACCTCCCCACCATAACCATGTGTCATTCTGTCTCAGACTCAGCCAACTATGGATTGAATCTCTACAAACTGTGAGCTAAGTAAATCTTTGTCCCTTTAACTTGGTGTGTATAGGTATTTTTGTCTCAGCAACAGGAGAAACATAAGACAGAGTTTGGTGCCAGAAGTGGGGTCATAGCCATGACTATACTGTATCAGATAGCTTAGGAAACTTTGGGAATAGTTTGTGGAAAGAGTTTAGAAAGGTCCAGAGATGCTGGATGAAAAAGTAGAGCTGGAATTACTTAGGCTACACTGCACTGGTGATTCTGGTCAGAGTGCAGATAGAAATCATGCCAGAAGGCTGATATAAATCATTCCAGTAAAGAGCAGGTGTGAGAGTTTTCTTCTGGGAAGGACTGCATTGGCTCCAAGATAATGCTTGCTATGGCTTCGCAGAAAATTTTTCTGCATTTGCTCATGTACTAACTCTTTACCTGAGAGTAAGATTAAGGATGGAAGCTAATTAATCTTGAAGAGAAAATTTCAAGACAATGTAATATTGAAGCAGTGGCACAGCTATGGTTGGAAGCTTTTAGCCAGATCTGTATTGAGAAGTAAAAGTAAAGAAGCCATGAGAATTATTTAAAACATTTTAAGTTTGGCCATAAGATGGACTGCAAAGATAGAACACAGGAGATCTTTATTTCTTAGAAGAAAGAGGACAATAGAAAAGATGAGATGAGGGCATCACAAGAAGCAGCAGGATTCCACCTTTTGTAGCCTTAAGATGGAAAAAGTGAAAGACTTTGTGTTGAGAAGAAAGCTCCTGAGCATCATGGTCCAGAATACCAGCAGCTTACAGGAGTTGCTTCTTGATATTTGCCTCATAGGCACTTGATCCCTATAGCCAAGAAGGCAGAATTCTGCTACTGCTCCATCTGGCAGCAGACCTCAGTATCATCCATGTGATGTTCTAGGCACATGCATGTTTTACCTGTGGCAAAGTTTCTAAAAATATAACTTCCCTTTTTCATTTTTTTTCCAGCATTGGGGCTTTAACCACAACTTTACATGTGCCAGGCAAGTGCTCTATCACTCATTTACACCTGTAACCCCTAAATGCCTCACTTCTACGTGTTGTGCAAAATGGTTTACAAAACATGCTGTCCTCTTCAGAAAACCCTTAGAGTCTCACCTATGGATAACACTAAGCCAGACAGAACTAAAATCACAAGCCAACAGAAGCTTAGATTCAGGTCTGGGAGAGACAATGATCCAAATCAAGATCAAGAAGTACTAGGGGGCTGGGGAGATGACATCACAGGATGTAAAGAATAAAATTAGAAGTGAAAACACTGCATATAATAAGACCCATTAATCCTCTCAAAGACTCTAAAAACCTTTCTCACTGGCCAGCTGGAGACAGATATAAGTATATCACATTCTGTAGGGAGGGTTTCCACTCATATTTCAGAAGAAAGCCTATGAGGCCTGGCAGTGTGGCCCTGAGAGGGCAGTGTGTGAAGCTGTCAATGTGAGACTAAAAGTGCAATGGAGATCCCAGGAAAATCCAGGAACATGAATCATTTCAGGAGAACTATAAGGAAGGAATAGCAAAGAGAAGCCATGGTAGTTATGCCCACTGGTAGTGTCATAGGGACAGAGCCACTGAACTGTTTTGGAGTTCTAGGCACAGATTGCCTCAAATGCTGGTTACAGCACAAAACAGTTCTAGGCACAGATTGCCTCAAATGCCGGATGTAGAACTACAAGACTTAATGTTTGCCGTCCTGGACTTTGTATTTGCTTTTGTCCTTTTTCTTTTTTGTATTTCCCTGCTTGTACGTTTTGGTGTGGTAATGTCTATGTTGTGCCATTGAAAGTGGAAGTGGTCAATTTTCCTTTAATTTGTACAGGGGCATAAGCTAAGGTCTCTTGTTGCTTTTGCTATCTCATAGGTACTATGAACTGTTCTCTTCTGCAACCCTCCTTTACTATGTGCCCCTCTGCCTTGGACTCAGCCAACTATGTGCTGTAACCTCTAAAAACCTTAAGCTAAATAAACTTTTATCCATTTGAGTGTCTAGGTATTTTGTTTTAGCAAGGAGAGAAAAGCAACTAATACACTTGACTTTAAGTACCCCTGATGCCTATCACTTACCCAAGTAGAAAAGCCAACCTACTTCTTCTTGGCCTTGGATATGATGAAGGAAGTTCACTTTAAAGAGCTCTATCCTCAGACTTCTAAAATAATTTTGAAAATCTATGTAAATATTTCTGGACACTTTAATCATCAGTTCAAATAGTAGTAAAGAACATGTTTTCTGGTGTATTATGTATTGTCGATGTGTGTCTTAGTCCATTCTGGCTGCTGTAAGAGAAAACTGATGGCTTGTGAAAAATAGGAATTTATTTTTCACAGTTCCCCAGGTTGGAAAGTCTAAAGTCAAAGTGACACCAGGCAAGAGTATATTGCCTCAACTGCTATCGCCATGCTATCACATGGATTTTTGCAGTATGAAAGAGCTTTATTGAATGTGACTGACAGGGAGACAGCAAGCTTGCTAACATCTGTCTCCAGCTGACCAGTGAGAAAAGTTTTTAGTCTTTGACAGGATTAATTGGTCTTCTTGTATGCAGTGTTTGTACTCCTAGTTTTATTATTTATATCTTGTGTTGTTATTTCATGGTTAGTACCTCTTGATCTTGATTTGGGTCTTTGTCTCTCCCAGACCTGAATCTAAACTTCTGTTGGCTTGAGATGTTAGTTCTGTCTGGCTTAGTGTTATCCATAGGTGAGACTTTAAGGGTTCTCTAAAGAGGACAGTATGTTCTATAAACCATTTTGTACAATACGTAGGAGTGAGAAACTTAGGGGTTATGGGTGTAAATGAGTGGTAGAGCACTTGCCTGGCACATGTAAAGTTATGCTTCAAGCCCCAGCACTGGAAAAAAAAAAAAAAGAAAAAAGGGAAGTTATTTTTTTAACTTGGCCATACAGGAAACAGCTGAATACCATTCTAATTTGAATATTTTTTCAGTTCTAGGGATGGAACCCAGGGTCTCACATATGCCAGGCAATTGTTGCACCACTGAGCTACCATCTTCCTCTGATTTGGCTTTTCTTTGGAGCAGGTGTAAGGAAGGTGCAAGGAAGGAGTCAGAGAAATGGAAAACTACAAAGGGTTGTTCAAAGTAACACCAAGCCAGCTGTGTTTGCTAGTTGGCCTGTACCAGAATGAAGAGTTTGTTCTCCCCAAGAGTCTGAGAGACACAGGCCTTACAAAACCCCACAGCTCTATCCTGGTGCTAGATGGTACTTCACCTGTAGTCATTAACTGGTTAGATAGCTCCCCTATCTCTAAGATACCATGAACAATATTGGACAGGCTCCATTTGCCCTTCAAGTCGGATACACATTACTCTGTTATATAATTTCACCAACCAAGCCTAGTGTGGATTTTTTCCAAGTTGGTCGCAGCCTAGGATCCAGTGTATACATCCAATATTTTATGCCATGTGCATAACTGTTTTAAAGGATTTTATTTTGTGTATTATGTATCAGTAGTATACATTGCCATATAATGTAAAAAGGAAAGATCTGTAAACAGTGCAACCAAGATTATGCCAATTACAATACCACATCAACCCTGAATAGTAACTATAAAAAAGAAAGAAAAGAAATAGATAGAATCCTAAGTGCTTTTAATGGATCCTCAGTAATAGGTGTTCAAAGTTGCTGGAAAATTAGTGCTCCAAAGGTCCTGCTTGCTGGTTCACAGGATGTGAGAGTGAGGCGTCTCATTCAAATATATTTCATTGGCACATTTCAAGTGGCAAACATGGCAGACCTGCAGATTCGGGAGAGGTCTGAAAGATTGGCCTATTGGGGGAGGGAATCCTATACAGTTAGTAAAAAGCCAGCAGAGTTTGTAAACAAACTTCATCCCTTTTGACATCCCTTTCTACTCAGGATTTCCCAGGAAGATAGGAGTGGAGTCTGAGCCAATGACATGTTACTCTTGTGAAGTCAGGTATGTTAGTCAATAGTATGCTAGGTATTCCTAATGGGTCAGTATTATAGTAGCTACTTTTCATGAGTCAGTGGTATGTTACTCTGTCTGAGTTGCTTCTACTGTCTCAACTGATATATTTACTCTTTTTTTTTTTTTTTTTTTTTTTTTTTTTTTTTTTTTTTTTTTTTTTTTTTTTTTTTTTTTTTTTTTTGGTCTTTTTGAGACAGGGTCTCACTGAGAGGTTCTCACTTTGTAGCTCAGGCTAATCTTGAACTTTCAATGAGCATACTGCCTGAGCCTCTTGAGTGCTGGGATTACAGGCTTGTACCACTATAGCCAGTAATGTCAACATATATGAATACTGACAAAGTATATATGTAAAGAAAAAGGCTAGAGAAATACCCTGAATAATTTTTCCTTTAACTCATTTATTTTCCTTTTATTCATTTCCTTTTACTCATTCTTTAATAAATGAATCCACTATAACTATTCCCTACATTAGTAAAGCCTAAGACATATTAACTGATATCCCAAAGTCACACAAAACATCTTTGGTCCAAAGTTCTCTTGAAAGCTTGAGATGGGTTTTTCTTAAAGACTGTTTAAAAAAGTTTTGAGGATAAAAATAATATGTACATTTCTTAATATTTTAAAACTAACATTACTGGGCCAGGGAGATAGCTCAGTAGAATAAGTGCTTGCCTGCCAAGCGCAAGGTCCTGAGTTCAATCCCTGGACCTTGAATTAATAGTTCTAATAAAATAAATAATAATAACTAATTAATAAACTAATAAAATAGAACTAATGTCATTTATCAATTTTTACATTAAAACCTAAATTGCTCTTTTGCTTCTTTTTGATGTTAGAATTACAAAATCATTAGATGAAGAAGAGCTGGTGATCATTTTGCTACCAGACAGAAACCTAGTATAGACACCTGAATTAGGTAAAATTAGAGGCAGTCAGACAGGGCAAGGCCCTCAAGAGAGTCAATGCATGAGATGAAAACACATTACAACTGTGACTAGAGGCACAATCTGTCAGAGGCCAGGCCTCAAGACAAGAGATAGAAAACCAGGTCTGCAGATGTCCTCAAGGGCTAAGTGTCACCACCTGGTTCAGTAAAGTCCAGCCCAACATGGAAAGGACAGTACATCATGACCAAGGTAGCAGGCCTGGTTACACCACATTCAACTCAAGACCTGGGAACCAGAGATTGTCACTGAGAGTCAGCAACAATCTGAATACTCCTAAGAACCCACTGGGGACTTAAAACTCTTTAAAAACAAAGCAAGATGGCCAGGGAGATGACTCAGTGGCACAGCACCTACCTAGCAAACACAAGGTCCTAAGTTTGATTCTCAGTACCAACAACAGCATCACAAACAGCATGTGGCTTCTGACGCACATGCTGTGATCAGGGGAACACAGTGACTGGGGCTGGTGAAACAGAGTTCTCAGTAGCATCCTTGATCTGTTTTTGGTACAACAGCAAATTCCTATAAAGTCATGTTAATATGGTGAGCTGTAAAAGGCCCAAGTGAAAGGCTTCTGACATTGCCAATTGTGCCAATAACCCACTACTACTATGGACTATTGGACTATATATACAGCTACTTTGTCTTAGTCCAATGAGCAGAAATATTTGTAGTAATAGTGTTCAGAAAAGGTGTCATGTCTGCATCTTGTACTCTGAACAACTACTATGAAGACAATAACAATATGCAAAGTTTTAATTATTATAACTGTCCTACTAGCCTGTTTTGAAACGCATTGGTATTTTTTCCTCATTAAAATTAACAAAATTTTAAGAAATAACTAGATAAACACACACAAGGGGCCGGTGAGATGGCTCAGCAGTCTAAAGCACCTGCTTAGGCAAGGTTAGGCAACCTCAGGGACCATGGTTTGATCTCCAGCACTACATGTTGTGCCAACCCCAACCCCAGGGCAGGCTGAGCCAGCCATAATATATATATGTACATATATATATAATTTTACTATATCTTATAAAATAAAAGAGGTAACTGTTAAAAAATAAAAACAGAGCAAGGTCTTCAGATGAGTAATTTAAGATGTTACTTACAGCCCTCTTTTTTTAAAAAAAATAATTTATTTATTTATTTTATTTTATTTTTTTCTTGTTTCAGAACTTTTGTTTATTCATTTTTATGGCCAGCTTAGCCTGCCCTGAGGGCAGGGCTGGAGCAGCATGTGGGGCTGGGGATCGAACCGCAGTCCCTGCAGCCACCTAAGCCTTCCTAAGCAGGCGCTTTAGACCACTGAGCCATCCTGCTGGGCCACTTACAGCCCTCTTATTAATTACTTTACCACTTCAGGAGCATGCGATTCCTTTCTAGAATGGGCATTGGAGTATTCAGAATTGTTACAATAAACATCCAGCTGGATATGTCGCCTGTACCCCTTATCCGGTATATCAGGGCTTCCTAGGTGTATATCCATACTCCAAGGAGATGACTGGAATAAAGCAGAAGTCTACATTGATGAGACTAGGAATAGTTCACCATTTCAAGGTAACTGAGTGGCCTGTGAACTCCACCATTCCTGCTCCTGGACATCTTGAAATTTTTCTAAAAATATGAATAAAGCCTCTCTACATAACCTCTATTAAGTAAGAGTAATAGTCTTATCATGACAAATAACAATCATGCATACAAAGATGGCTACTTTCAGATACAGGAGGATTATATGTTTTCAACTCCAACTATAAGACAAAGTAATAGAAAAGCCCTGTTGTGTTGTAAATAATTTGTGCTTGTTTTCATTAACCTAACTATTCTAAATGCTTGGGATGGACACCCTCCAGGTGGTATGCACACCCCATAACTTGACAGGTAAAAAGGCTGTTTGCAACAGATTGGTCTAATTGCCTTGAAATTAGATGGATTGCTCCTACTGTACTCATTAGTTCTGTGAGCCAATTTGTGGCCCTGGTTGTCCCCTGGATAGACAGGGAGACCTATGATGGGACTTGCATGGCTACAAGGCAGGAGTGTTACAAATCTTGACAAACCTGCAAACTTACCACTTCAACATCATCAGTGGTACGAGAAATGTGTTTTACTCCTATGATTACTTGGCTTCTATCTTTTCCCCTTCCCTAGCATTTGAGAATGCCATGCAACATATCAAGGCTTTGAGTAACTATATTCAATGGGCCTCAAGTGACACCTCAACTGGTCTGTCTGTCTGTCTGTCTGTCTCCCCTAAATGAAGAAATAAAATTAATGAGGTAAGCTGTCTTCCAAAATCAGATGGTGTTAAACAGTCTAACAGCAGCACAAGGAAGGTACTTACACAGTTGTAAACCTGAATATTGCATATACATTCCTGGCATCTGTTAATGTCCTGAAAGCTGTTCAAAATGTAAAATGAAAGCTTAATACCATGTCAAATTCTGAAATTTCCAGGCTCTTCTACTGTTATGATTTATATCGAGTTGCCCCCCAAAGCCTCATGCAGTCATTGGGACAGCTTCTAGAGTTTGCGATTAATTCATGATCTAATGTGGGATTGCCAGTGTGAGTGCTACACCCTGGAGCAAATAATCTGCATACACCATGAGGGAGAGAGGCTTGCTAGCTGCTTCACCTGCTCCCTTTGCTCTTTGCCACCGCTATGGACTGCTGCCTTCTGCCATGTGCCACATTGCCTTGGAGTTAGCCAAGTGTGGATTGAACCCTTCACTAACTGTGAGCTAAATAAACCTTTTCTTCCCTAATTTGGGATATCAGGTATTTTGTTCCAGCAATGAGAGAAAAGTAACTGAGATATCTCCTTACTCTCTTTGTGGAAGGCTATTACCGGCTTTTCCTGGTGGAAACATTTATTGATTGTACTTATAATAGTCTTACTGATCTTATTATTTGGCCTATGCATACTTAACTATTTCTTTGGCCTTTTCTCCTCTAGACTTAAACCTATTTTCCTATTCAAGATGAAAATACTTGGTGTCTACTGAGGGCATTTAGATAGACCCTCTGGACAGTATCTCTGATTGATAATCACAATTACTGCCCCATTCAACCTAAAGTAGCCAGAATGGTCATCACCCCTTTTCCTCTCAAGGCAGTTAGGAGTATTTCTTCAGAAGGGAAAATATTATAGATAGCTGATTTAGGCAGTCATCCAGGGCTGGTTCCTCAAGAGACAACACAAAGGATGAAACACATTACAGCTGTGGCTGGTAGTGTATCTGCTGGAGGCCAAACCTCAAGATAAACATGGAATGAGCAGGACTACATGCTTCTTCAAATGATAAGTGATCCATTGAAGTCTGGATAGACATCAGTCACCTGGGTGGGTGGCCAGGATTCCTGAAGAGTTCTTTTCTCTTTCCATATACACTTGCTATATCACATGCTTCCCCACTGGATCAATGTTACCTAATGAGCTGTATTTGTAACTATTGGTTGATCACAGCTCTACTTCACATTGTACTCACTTTGTAATTTTGTACCTACCTCATTATTTTGCTTATAAAACTTCCTATAGAAAGGGGGTTTCACAGCAACCACATCAGGTCCCCCTTTGTCTCTCACAGGAGCTGTTTCTCAAAATTTGCTACTCTTAGCCTCTATTGTTGCTTATAATTCATTCTGTGATTTTGGCGAACATGCATTTGATGTATCTGACATCTAGCAGGTTGGGAGGTACATTTTCTTCCCCTATATAATCTGAAAGTAATATATCATTTGGAGATCCTTAAACTCATTTCACCATTAAATTGAGGAGTCCATTGACTACCATTTTAAGGGAAAAAATCTTCAGTACATGTCAGTAAGAGGAATAGAGGGATTTATTATACAAAAATTGAAAAATTATGCACCCAAAGAAATAGCATGTAGGCCTGAAGACAGCAAGGTACATTCTAACCCAAGACTGCATTTATTTATGGGGCTTAAGATTATCTTTAAGATCAGTAATACAGGATGTGTATGATGTGTAATTTGCTATCTGTGCTGTTACCCAACTGGTAGATGATGCTAGAAAGCAAATAATTTACATATATTTAAAGTTGAGATATGTTGCCCACTAAAATTGTTATTTTCTTTACTGTGGAGATCTGTCATTTACAAGTGAAAAGACCCAGAGCCTACTTTTTTGTGTCTCTCAGATGCATATGACTTTTTTTTTTTTTTTTTTTTTTTTTTTTTTTTTTTTTTTTTTTTTTTTTTTTTTTTTTTTTTTTTTTTTTTTTTTTTTTTTTTTTTTTTTTTTTTTTTTTTTTTTTTTTTTTTTTTTTTTTTTTTTTTTTTTTTTTTTTTTTTTTTTTTTTTTTTTTTTTTTTTTTTTTTTTTTTTTTTTTTTTT
>PVJA010014503.1:0-47301 GCA_004027025.1 Myocastor coypus | reverse complement strand
TTCTTCTTCTTCTTCTTCTTCTTCTTCTTCTTCTTCTTCTTCTTCTTCTTCTTCTTCTTCTTCTTCTTCTTCTTCCTCTTCCTCTTCCTCTTCCTCTTCCTCCTCTTCCTCTTCCTCTTCCTCTTCCTCTTCCTCTTCCTCTTCTTCTTCTTCTTCTTCTTCTTCTTCTTCTTCTTCTTCTTCTTCTTCTTCTTCTTCTTCTTCTTCTTCCTCCTCCTCTTCTTCCTCTTCTTCTTTTCCTCTTCCTCCTGCTCCTTCTTTCTATTTTAGAGAAGAGTCTACAGGGTGTTCAGGGTCTCACTACTAGATTGGACTTGTAGTGATCTGCCTATTTACAGGATCCCAAGGCTGGGATTACAGGCGTGTGCCACTATGTCTGGTCTTCATTGCTGCCTCTGCATATGCTGGGAGGCAGAGCTAGCACAGCAGGCCTGGGGATCAAACCACCTGGCCCCTGCACCTGCTTCCAGGCACATTAATCTGCTGAGCTATTTGGTCGACCCCTCAAGGGGGCTCTTTCTTCACTTTTCATAGTTTCAGTTCCTGTTTTTGTGTTCACTTAACTGGTTTCTCTTGCTTTCTTTACATTAGAGTCTGTCTATGTTGGTTACTAATGCTGTCCTTTTCCTAGTTTCTTTCATTTTTAATTTGTATTTTGTAGAGGGTATCACTATGCAGCTTAAACTCATAGTGATCCTCTTGTTTTCACCCTTCCTAGTGCTGGGATTACAAGCATACATCACCATGCCCAGACTTGGTCACCATCTCATCATGTCCTGGGGCCAGGCTGGCTTGGCATGTGGCGCTGAGGATCAAACCCCGGGCCCTGCTAAACAGAATGGGGCTTTTTTTTTTTTTTCCCCCTGTACTGGAGATCGAAATTGAACTCAGGACTTCACACTTGTCACGCACTTACTTATGCTGCTGAGCCTGATCCCTCTCTTTATTTCCTAGTTTCTTGGGTACTTAACTTGATAATTTATTTTACAACTTTTTCTCAGTAAGAATGTGACCACTTAATGCTACACATTTCCTGTCAGCTCAGTAAACCAATCCTCCCATATTTTTCCATATCTTCTGTCTTGATATGTTGCTTAATGTGGTATTATACTGCTTAATTCTATAAATTAAGTTACAGTATATATTAATTTATAATTCTATATTACATAAAATTACATAACATTTAATTTTAACAAAGTACAAATAAATTCAAACATATACTGTTACCTAGTATAATAACCTCATAAAACATACTTCTATTTCCATAATCTAAATGCAGTGGTATTAGGTATTTTAATGCTACATGACATATTCTGCCATCATTTTATTCTTTTCTTTTAAATTGTATAGCAAGGAGATCAAAAATGAGAAAAAGGGGGCCCGGCGAGATGGCTCAGTGGTCTAAAGCGCCTGCTTGGGGAAGCTTGGGCGGCTTCAGGGACCGCAGTTCGATCCGCGGCACCACATGCTGCGCCAGCCCTGCCCTCGGGGTGAGTTGAGCCAGCCATAAAAATGAGTGAATAAACAAACAAAGGTTCTGAAACAAGAAAAAAAAAAATGAGAAAAAGTATTTTATAATTTACCCACATAATTCCTTTTCTAGTCTTCTTCATTTCATTGTTCAAATCTAAATGCCTATTACCTTTCTCAAAGCTCACTAAGTTTAACATTTCCTCTAGTTCAGTCTACTATTGGTTAATCTCATTGGTGCCAGCTTGAAATTTTTAAAGTTCTCCTAAATTTTTTTCAAAACCATTTCTCCCGGGTACAGAGTTTGAGGTATACAGTTTGTTTTTCAGAATGAGGGAGATACTATTCCATTGCTATTATGTCTTTATAATTTATAAACAAGAAGAATGTCTAAGTTGTGTGCTGAGTACACCTCATGCTCTTTTGTCTGATTATTTTTAAGTATTTAAAAATCACTTTTTTAAAACTTTGGTTATGAATACACTTTTATATTATTTTTTGCTTTTCTGCTTGGGGTTCACTGAAATTCCTGTATCTCTAAGTTTATCGTTTCTAATCCACATTATTTCAAATGGTCACTATTTCTCCAAATTTTTCTTCTTACATTCCCAGCTTCTTTGTCTTTTTCGTTTTGTTTTGTTTTTTGATTGTATTTTAGCGAAGGTTCAACAGGTGTTCAGAGTCTCACTGCTAGATTCGACTCCTAGTGATCCCACCTGGCTCTCCAGAGCTGGGATCATAGGCGCATTCTACCACGCCCGGTCCTCATTGCTGTCTCAGCACCCCCTGTCGGTGGGGCTGGCATGGCAGGCCTGGGGATCCAGCCCCCCACTTCCCAGCCACCCGCAATTATTTTCTGGCTCTGGCTCTTGCATGTTACCTCATTTAATATTGTACTTCTAATCATAGGATAGAATTGTATTTTTTTCTTCTTGACTTTTGATAGTCTCTACATCTGTTTTCATGTTCTATATTTAATTCTGCAGTATAGAGTCTTACACTGATCCCACTGAGTATATTTTGTAACTGTAAATACTGTTCTTTCTCTCTCTAAAAGTTACATTTAAATCTTTAAAAATACTGTTTACAGCTATTCTTATATTTTCTTCTATATCCCTGAGTGTATGTTTTAAAAATATAATTTTTCCTCCTAGTTTATTATTCTGTATTGATTCCACAGTCTCTATTACTTCCATATTTCTTTCTCTTTCTATGTATTTGGTACAGGGCCTTACTACACAGCTTGGACTTGTAGTGAACTTCCTGTGTTCATCCTCCCCAGCACTGGGATTACAAGTGTGCACCACCAAGCTCAGTCTCAGCAGCTCAGTGCACCTGAGGACAGGGCCAGCATGACATGTGCTGCTGGGCATCGAGCCCAGGTGCCTGCACTTGCCTAAGCAGGCCCTTGGTCCACTGAGCTATCTTGCTGACCCCTGTGTTTCTTTCTCTAGGTTGAATTTTCTTCTGGTTTAGGGTCATATTTCCCTACTTCTTTGCACACTTTTGATTAGACCCTCAATATTTTGAATTTGACATTCTTTTACTTGTTAAAGAATGTTTAATTTGTTCTGTGTAAGTTATCTCTATCAACTTGACTCTTTCGAAGCTCCTTTTGAATGCTGTGCTCTAGCACGTGTAGACCACCTTTCATTCTGAGAATGTTTGCCCCACACCAGTGCTTACCATAACTTCACTCATGTCCCTATCTTTCTGAAGTCTTTCCACTTTTATTGGTGAAATTGGACACTACTCCATCCTAAGAGCTGCATAACATATTGCTTCACACCAATTATTCTTCTAGCCTTGAGTAGTCTGGCCCTCAGAAAATCCTCAGTCATCAATTCAGCTGGAGATCTCAAGAGCCACAATAAATTTGGTCACACCACATTATGGTTTGTGACGGGAGGCAGTCATGGGGTCCGGCTTTTCTGAGGTGGTTGAACACAGAGTTTGCAATTGATTCATGGTCCAATGATACGATTAAGGGTGTGAGCCTTACCCCCACCTTTGGGTGGGTAGCCTGTGTGCAGTACAGGGGACAGAAACAGATTTCTGTCTCCTCTCTTACCGCTTTTGCTGTCCTCTCTCTGCCATGAACTGTTGCCCTGTGCCATGTGCCACCCTGCCTTGGCATAGCTGATGATGCACTGAAACTGCCTTAGACTATGAACAAAATTAACCTTTTCTCCTTTAACCTTGGATTTCAGGTACTCTGTCTCAGCAAGGAGAGAAAAAGTAACTAAGGCACACATACCACCATGTTCCATTTTTTTTCACTTTCCTTTTGGAACTTAGGATTGACCCCAGGAATAACCTGAGTCATATTAATATTTACCCTCTCAACTCCCCTTCTCGCAGGAATCACCAACCTGTGATATCTATCTTTCAGTGTCTCAAATGTGTTGTTTCCCATATTTGTCTGAATCTAAGTGTTTATACTAGAAGCAAAAATTCTTATAACAATCATTAGGGAAGAAAACTAATGTTTATGTAATGTAGCTATTGTACAATTTGTTTACATTGTCATCTTTGGAATAATTTACTTTCAATAGCTCAGTGTAATTTACTCAACTATTTTAGTTAGAAAATAAACCTTTCCATAAGACATCAAAATTATAATATATGAAAGTCAGAATTGATAACTTGAACTTCATTAAAATTAAAAATATCTGCTTTGCAAAAGATATACTCTGGAAAAAAAAAATGGAAAAGTAAGGCACAAGCTGTAGAAAAATATTTACTAAAGACCCATCTGATAAAATGCAGTGAACTCTATCATTCCAAATTTTAAAAAAAAGGAAAAACTAAAAAGTAGACCAGAAGCCATAAAAGGCACCCATCAAAGAAGATCCACAGGTAATGAACACATGTATAAAATGATATTTTGAATCAATTATTAATAAGAAAATGAAAAGTAAGACACTCATGAGATACTACCACACACTTGGCAAGAGTTGCCAAGGTTCAGAACTCTGGTGGCATTAAATGCTGACAAGAATGTACGGTAGTGGTAGCTTTTATTCACTGTTAGTGGAAATACACAATAATGCAGCTACTTTGGTGGACAGTTTTATGGTTTCTTCAAAATTAAACATATTCTTATTGTATAGCCTGCAACCACATTCCCCAGTGTTCATGCAAAGAAGCTGAAATTTCTCATGATTCAAGACCTCTACAGTACAATGGCTTTATTCATAATTAACAACATTAGAACCCAAATATGATGTCCTGCAGTAGGTAAACAGATAACAATAAACTATGGCAAAGGCCCATAGTACACTTTTACTCACTCTTCAAGACAAATGAACTAGCCCGGAAAAGATAACGGAGAAAGTGTAAGTGCTTATTATTAAGAGCAATGAACCCATGTGAAAGAGGCACATACTGTAGGATTCTAAGTACATGAAATTCTGAAAAAGACAAAATATGGAGATAACGAAAAGATCAGGAGTTACCAGGAGTTAGAAGAGAGAGGTAGATAAGTAAATAGAACACAGCACTTTTATTTAGGGAGGTGAGAATGCTCCACAAGACACGATAGTGATGGATTTGTGTCACATATTGATCTAAATCCATAGAATGTATAGCAAGAGTGAATATGTTAGTGGAAGTCCACCAGTTGTAACAGGTGAGTCTCCATAGTGGAGATTTTTTTATAAAAAGCCTATCCATAGGTAAAGCAGCAGATATATATGAGAAATCTCTGTACCTTACTATCAACTCTCCTACAAATCATATACATATATATATATATATAATTTGTTTTATATATGTGTTTATATATATATATATATTTGTTATACATATATATGTTAAAAAATGTAAAAATATCCTGTATTCTTAGAATATGTTATCCCTTTTTTAAAAAATTATCTTTCTGAAACAACAGTGAGAGTCTAGGTAAACGATATGTAATATTTTATGTGGCAAAATAAAACACTATAAATTTATTTAATATTTTGATTGTCTATTTTAGTTGCTCAGGAAATTAAAAGTTTCTTTGTCTCACACTCTTAAATCGCAATTGAAAGCATATCAAGGCAGAAGAACAGCATGAAACAAAAGAAATTGACAATATCAGTTTATCAATGTTCGGTCAAGATGGCTAGCATAAAGTTGGTTTAGTCAATGTTCTTATTGCTGATACAAAATACCCAACACAAATGACATTAATGAGCTTGATTTTGACTCATGTTTAGTTTATTATTGACTAAGCTTTCAGAAAAGTTGATAGAGTTAGTTTTGTTGTTGTTGGGTTTTTTTGTTTTGTTTCGTTTCAGAACTGGGGATTGAACTCAGGACCTTGTGCTTGCCAGGCAAACACTTATTCTACTGAGCTATCTCCCCAGCCCTGATGAAGTTAGTTTTTATTTGAAGGGAAGCAAAGCTTAAATGCTAATGAAACCGGTGACTTATGATATGATTTTTTTTTACTATAATGCCCATATTATGGGTAAGGAAGCTGAGGCACAGTGGTATGAGGATATCAATTCAAAATACTCTCTGGGCATCAGTGGTAGAAACTGTCCCACAGCAGATTCATGCTCAATGCAGAAAAATGTGATGTTAGACTGAGTAAGAGGATGACAGTGCTTGGGTGCATTCTTACAGGATGCTGGCTCACGTGAGCATACAACTTTGCTGGGATCCAAATATAATCTGTATTAGGATTTTCCTAAACTTCCATTGCAGAGAGGAAAGTTATTAAGACAAGCAGAAGTGCAATCTGCATGCCACTGCCCAGAGCCATATTTGAACAATTAGTAGAATGACTTGGACTAAAATTCAGCTCCAACCCCAAGCCATGCTGGGATCTTCTATAGTGGTGTGAGGAATGCCTCTTCGTTCCTTGGACGGTATCTTGCAGGCTCAGCAGGATTTGTGGGTAGGAGAATGGGAAAAATTTCCTGATGGGCCTATAGGAAAGAGTAGGCAGCAACACACATGGAAGAGGAACCACATCAAAAGATGAGAAATCTTTTGAGGGGAAATAAATAATGTTTCTTTACTGATCCGAGAAAGAGGCACACTAGACAGGCCATGGGTCACCAGACTCTACTTGCTTTTGTTGCATTGCTGCCTTGGCGTTTTTCCCCCAGGCCTTCCTTTCTTTCTAGAAAATGTAGGTAAGGACAAGGTCAAGCAGGTGGCTGCTTCCCGAACTGTTCCTTTCATCAGGGTGGTTCCTGGGAATATAAGTAAGGGATCTTTTTATTTGATGGAAGTCAGAAGCCATTGACATTGGTCAAAGCTCAAGGGTGTGCTTTGTATTGTTCAAGAAATAGGATCATTCAAAGCAGAAAGTTCAGTTCCTGCCCTCAAATATCTTATTGCCTTGCAAAAAGAAAAAGATAAAACACATTAATAACAAGAGTAAGTGAAACAAATAACTGCTCAGCTGATGGTATTCCATCTCGTTTACTTCCACAACGTCCTTACACAGTCCGCTTACTGCATAAGTGGATCCCATTAATACATGTAGCCCAAACTTTACACTTGATTTTACTTTTCTGCGGTGTACATTTTTTTGGCTTTATTATATCACATTATATCATAAATGCTATATATTTAAAGTGACTAGGACCAAAAAGATAAAGATGAGGACCAAAAAGATAAAGATAAAAATAAATGTCTTCACCTTAGAATGCTTGGAATCGGTATGTAAGAGGCCCTCCGTGTACGTTTTATGAGGGAATGAATCGATCAGGCAATCAATGAGTGAATGAAGAGTTGAAAACATAAAATATTATAGGTTAGAGAAACAACACTAGAGAATAGAGGCAAGAGAATGTATATTAATGGATTTGAGATATTTGGGCAAAGTGAGTTGGAGTTCCGTAGCATGAAAGAACAAGAAATAGGGATCAACAAGGTGGAAAACTGAGAAGCTTAATTTGAAGGCCTAGAAAATGGGGCCTTGGAAAATCTGGGGAATGAGTGTCTGAGAAAGATAAGCAGTGGAGGGATGACTCAGGAGGGAGAAGGAGGTGGCCTCACCTAGTGCAGCTGCGATGCTGGCTGCCAGCCTCCCAGGTGTGAAGTGATTTCGGGGAGGGCAGGGCGGGGAGGAAGCGATGTGGATAAAAAGCATTTCAAAGGAATACTCAGGAGGATTCAATAAACACTTCTCAGTAGATCAAAATCTCCAGGCTTACTGAGGCCAGAGCAGAAGAGATAAGAAAATGACTAACACTTGTAGAAGAAGCAAAAGACAGAGGGCCAAGGAAATAGAAGCCAGGCCTGAAGTCAGTACCCTATGACCTTGCCCAGGGCTCTTGCTAATTCATTCCTTAAAATCAGGAGACTGCCTCCCCATAATGGAAACTCACCTTGTTTCTTGCATTCGGCTATTGCACTGGGAGTTTAAGATCCAAAGAGAAAAGCTAGCCCTCTCCTTTGTCAATAGCAGCCTTTTGGGAGATTTTGGGACCTGCAACTTCTCAAAGTAGACCTCCTCTGTCTTTACTCAAACCTTTCCCCTGGTCATGCCTCCTCAGTGACAACAAATGCAGTAAAACAAACACCAAAGAATCTTTTTACCCATGGAAAACTTTAGGTTCATGGAGAACACTAACAAGTGATAAAGGTTTTTTATTTCAGCATTTAAAATACTCAGTGTTGGACCCATGAATGTATAAAAAACCTAAAAGCATCTGGAAGGGAAAGAAAGGTCAGGGTATGAGTAGGAGGGAAACCCTATAGGGATCTATAGAAAAGCTTCAACCATATTTGAAATGACTTATTTCAATAGTTAGGAATGCTACACGACTATACATTGCATAATCACTTAAACTGTTTTGTAGCTTTGAAATGCTTAACAGTACATTTTTTTAAGACTTCAGTTCTTTGCCAAGAAGAAGGGGAAAGCCCATCTGGTACTGACCCTTTTCTACCAGAGAGGGCCTATTCCCCTTCCTCTGTGGAAGGAACCCATATCCACAGCTTGGAGATAAAAAGAAAAGGGGAGACGTTTGCATGAAATATTTAACTATTAAAGAGACAAATAGCTTTCTTTTGCCTCTCAGTAGTAGGCTTGGAAAGCCTCTTTTCCTGTGAAGAAATTCAATGCCAGTAGGCAGGGCTGCATCATTTCTTCACATTTGTGCAAGGGAAATCCCTGGCTCCCATTTCAGTACTTCAGAAGCCAGTAAGTGAGGCAGCAGGAATGCTCAGATGCCTGAGCCTTGATGGCCCATGAAAGGGGATTAGTAAAGCAACATCAACCCTATAATAAAAACACACCAGTTTAAGATATCTTTTATCCTAAATCCAGTTTACAAACACAGCCTTATCCCAGGGAGAATGGTTATCTTCGTGTGTTAGAAGCAGATTCCCCAAAAACCACAGTAGCTAATGAAATCAAATGTGATATCAAAAAATAATTTTTTTCATTCCAATCAATATGACACAGACAACAGGGAAAAGAGGAGCTTGAAATACCTTCTCTGATTAATTTAGAAGTTTCCTTAACAAGTCTAACAAGGCCAGAGGTTGGATCTAGGAATCTCCTACTTTTCCATTTAAGGCAAATTTCGGAAGCAAGTCAAGAGATCAGAGTGTTTATCACTTTGCAGTACTGTAAGTTCAGACACATTCTAGTAATTTATGATCATTTCATCTGGGGAGTCATTTATGACAAGGGACACTTAACTCTGATTTCCTCCTCCCCATTCCAATTCCCCAGGTTGCTTCCTTCTATTTGTAAACTTGACTAAATGCTCTAACTAACCTTGATGTTACTGAAAGTTTCCCTTAAAGGATTAATGATGCATTTCTGTCCCTATCATTATTTTTTCACTGGAGGGTCACATGTGTTATGCATAATTACGAATGAAGTTATTTTCAAATTTTTTAATTTTTATTTTTATTACTTTTAATAAGAAATAGCAATGCAATAGTTTCAAAACACGGTAAAAGTACATTCCCAATAATTGATATGAAGTGATTTTTTTAACAGCACAAAAATTGTGCAAATTGTTTTCTTTTCAAACATTACTATACAGACTTGAAGTCATCTCCATTAGCAAATATTAGCTCATATGATGCATGACATTCCTGGTACAGAATATGGCATTTACAATTTCTAAACAATGTAGGGATCACAAGTAAAGACACTTAAAGTCAAAATGTAATGTGTCCCTCACTCCCTGCTTTTGGCTCCTACACAGACACATCAGGATATGGGTACAGGGCCGGGACAAGTCAATACCTAAGGGAAGTACTTTGTAGTTTTTAAACCACCATGTGATACATGCACATGGCCTATGAAGAACTCACGTAGTCAGACCCACAAAGGAACAGAATATTTAAAATTAAAGATCTTCTTCAGTGGTTGGGATATATGATTTCTAATCTTCTACCTTCCCAATTTCCAGTCCACCCATGTGTGCAGCTGGGATTGCAAGTGAAAAATGCTGAAGGGTTACCATAAATATTTTGTCATATTGGGACAGAAAATTTTCCTATTCCACTCTGGCACACACAGTCTTACCTAAAGAGTGTTAGCCAAACCTGAATATTATCATCTCAGGCACTATCTGTTGCCTTTAGTTACAGATAAACAAGGCCCTTGGTTACTCACCTCCTTGGAGGTTATCTAACTTCCTGGCAGATTTGCACGTCATGTGGCCCTGAGAAGTGAATGTCTGGCACTACCCAGCCGCTGGTTAGGATCTCCCCTCTTGCTTGGTCTCTGAGTGGCTTCTTTCCTGTTGTGACTCCTACAGGGGAGATGCGCCCTGGCCTTTGGAGGCTCATCCTGACATCCAGACTCTCCCATTATCTCCCGCCTATCTCGGTGGCTCTGGTGTCCTGTCTTAGACTTGTTGGCCTGCTCACTCTTTCGTCTTCCTGCCATCCTTCTGGACCTAGGAATTTTCAGCTACTTTTCACTACCAGCATATAGTGAGTGCCTGTTGGGAGATTATCTAGACCTACCTACAAGGATCTTCATCAAAGCACTTCCTTCTGAATGCCTTGCAGGTTTGCAAATAAAACTCAGAATAAGTCCTAATAGTCTCAGATTTTTTTTTCAAATCTATGGGATATGAGAGGAAAGAAGATAATTAGTCAATATCTTAAGAATCATAATGGAATTGGGAAAACAGTCTAGAATAGAGGATAATGAAAAAAGAGTTTATTGGTTCAGTCATTTATTTATCAGTTTATTTAAACTATGTGTGTTAAACACTGTAATCATTTAAATATGAATAAGATGTGATTTCTGATTTTAAGACATTGCCAGTCTAGTAAAGAGTAAGCATGTTACCAGGTATTTGTAGGTGTTCTAGGACACAAAAAGTGTGAATAGCAATCTCTACAGAATGGAAAATTTGCATGAGGATTCAGAAAACACTTCTTAGAAATGCTGATGTTTTGTTGGAATTTTTTTTGTTTTTTTTTGAGACAGGCTCTCTATGCAGTTCAGGCTGGTCTTGAGCTCACTTTTTTTCAGCCCAGGCTGGTCTCAAACTCACTCTGATCCTCCTGCCTCAGCCTCCCAAGTGCTGGGATTACAGGCGTGCGCCACCACACCCTGCTCCGGTTCGGTCTTAAAGGCCGATTAAGCTATCATAAACTGTGGGAGCAGCGTTTTTGCCAGAGAACAGTGGGAATAAAAATGTGACTGCAAAGAGCAGCATTACAGTTAGGAGTACAGTATGATTTAGTAGAGCTGAAGCAAAGGATGTAAAGTAAGGAATAGCAAGCAGCAACCAGAGGAAGACAGAGCAATCAGGAAACTAAGGAGTGGGTGCTCTATTCATAAGAACTGGGAAGCTACCGTATCTTTCAATCAACAAAAAGGCTCGACCTCATTCATTTGTAGAAAAATTGTCCCAGCCAATAAGGGACAGGGGAGACTGGAAGCTGGGATGCTAAATAGGAAATAAAACATGTGAAGTGGAGTTGGCTAGAAGTTATGATTCATAAATAGAGCTGAGAAGATTTGATTCTTCATTAGTATTGGGGAAGGGAAGAAAGAAGTTCATGATGAATATTTTAGTTGGTGGAGAATAGTGTCATTTGATGAGGAAAAATATACCATAAAAAGGGGCTGACATTTTTCTTTTCTTTTTTTAATGTGTATGGTTACAGACATGTACCACCATGCCATCTCAGCGGCCAGTTCAGTGAATCTGGAAGTGGGACCAGCATGGCATCTGGTGGCAGGGCTGTTAAGTTTTTAAACATGAGAATGTGTTGAACTTTTTTGCATCAATTGGGATGATAATTTCTATTATTAAATTACCATAAAGCATCACACCTTCCAGTGACTAAAGCCCATCCTTGAATCATGTCAGTCGCTGTTGGATTTCAATTATTTGTTGCTATTGAAACTGCCTGCCAGATGGCTCAGTGGTCTAAAGTGCCTGCTTAGGAAGGCTTGGGTGGCTTCAGGGACCGTGGTTCGATCCCCAGCACGCCAGCCATGCCCTCAGGGCAGGCTGAGCCAGACATAAAAATAATGAATAAACAAACAAAAGTTCTGAAACAAGAAAAAAATTAAATTAAATTAAAAATTCTTTAAAAAAAAAAAGAAATTTCCTGCCAGAACTGATGAAAGTTATCTTTGAAAAAAGATAGCAACATCATTCAGATTCACATTGAAGTCCAAAAAAAATTAGTTTAAGCAGAAAAATATGGACTACAAGGGTCCAACTATTAAAGGAATAAGAAAATGGCTCTAAACAAATTGTGGCCTATATCTTATAGAAGATAAGGAATAAGAGACAAACTGTTACCTAAATCTATATTTTCAATAGCACTAATAAATACAAAAAATGGAAGTTATTAGTATTATCAGTGGATATAATAATGGCATATAAAATATAGGAAAGTAAGAAAATTAATGATCCAGTAAATAGATAATTTGAAATATGATCCATGTTGAAACAGGATATATAAAAGAATGAACACTATAGTAGAGGGAAGAAAGGCCTGACACCTGTACAATTAGAGTTATAAGAGAAGAAAGAGAAAGTGTTTCAGAGGAAATACTTAACTAGCACTAAAGAATTTTCCAAGATGAACAAAAGTCACAAATTCAAATTCCCTAAGAAATTCAAGAAGAATAAACACGAAGAAATTTGAAAGTTGCTAAATAATACCAAAATTGCATTTTAAAAGCCCAAAGATAAAATCTTTCAGGAAGCCAAAGAGGAAACAAAATGTGTATTTACCACGAAGATTAAAAAATGAAAGAAAGAATAAAAGCCAGAAAACAAGGAATGGCATTTTTAAAAGTATTTAAATAATAACCATTGTCTGTGAATTCTTTGTGTAATAGGATGTTCTTCAAAATTAAACGTGAAATAAAAAGTTCCAGAAAACAGAAGATACAAGAATTTATTACCATCAGATTGATCAAATATAATAAACTGTATTTTTTATGTAAAAGAGAACAGAGATGCAAAATGCTTGGGAATATGGAAAGAAGCAAAGAGTAAGAAAAAGGTAAATTATGTTGGCAAATCTAAATTGAATATTGACACTCTCAAGCCGTAACTAACAAACTAGTGGTAAGATAAGATGGATTTTAGAAAGACTTTGCTATCAAAAATCAAGAAAAGAGAAAAAGGTTATGGAATGAGCAGACCAAAAAACAAGTAGTGCAATGGTAGATATAAACGCTATCACATAAGTAATTTCATTAACAGTAAAATAGCTCAATAAGCTAATTAAAAAAGTTAAGATTGTATTAAACCAATGAAGTCCAAATATATGTTACTTGTTAAAATATATCTGAAATATAAGAGAAATATCATTGAAAGTAAAAGAATGAAAAAATACAATGGTAACATGGTGTGATAGCACAAAAAGATACAATGGTAACATTGAAAAAAGCGGCTATCACTATAACACTCAAAAAAGAGACACAAGAAAAAATGAACAATGGCCAGACAGATAAAATTGAGAACTCCTTCTATGATCAAATAGATCCATAAGTGTCTTAGACGCTTCCTGTTACAGAGACAAAATGCCCGACACCCACAAAGTAAGGGAAGCAGGGCTTATTTTTATCTCACAATGTTTAGAGGATGAGTTCCTAGTCAGCTGGATCCAAGGCAGGAAAGGCCTGGTGAAGGGGTCTGATGAGGAAAGATGCGCCTTCCATGGTGGCCAGGAGGCAGAGAGAAGCACAGAGCTGAGAAGTGCTCGCTCTCTTCCATGTCAGGTCTCAGATCACTTCTCTGGATGGATCCACCTAGGCGTCCACCACCCACCCCCTTGATCCAAATCACTTTCCCAAAGTGCAACTCCTAAACACACAAGGCTTCTGAGGGCATTCTAGGTCTAAACTGTAACATCAAGAAGGATGTAACAGTTCTAGATTCATTTCTCCATAAGACCATAGCCACAAGATGTGTCAGGAAAATGTCCTAAGATGGAAAGGAAAGAAGAAATAGACATAATTCTAGTCAGAGTATATACATATATAATTTTTTTAGGAAAGGGTCTACAAGGTGTTCAGGATCTCACTACTAGATTGGACTTGTAGTGATCTGCCTGTGTACAGCCTCCTAGTGGTATATTTTAATATAACTCTCTCAGTCCTGATAGCAAAGATTATTAAAAACATAGAAGAGCCAGAAAGAACTTGATCTAACCAATATATCTATATCTATCTATGTAAGATATTGTATCTCATAAATTGAATGTGTTTTTGTTAAAAACATGTGAAACCACTCACCAACACTGACCACTATGAACACAAAACAAGTCTTAATATATTGTGAAAACTTGAAATCAAAAGAATATATTTTGACTAATTATTCATTGGAATTAAGTCATAAGTCATTAACAAGATAACAGAACATTAAGTTATGACAGGAAATTAAATTGTGAATTAGTGACAAATGTTGGGAAGTTGACCAATATACTTGCAGATACTCTACAAATGACATATTTCTATTTATTTCAAACTATTTCTATTTTCCATAAAATAGTGGAAACACAGTGTATGAGAATATATGGCATCTTGTTTTCCAAATGACAATGGTAATCTTCTTATTGGCTTCAACTACAAAAGTACTACTGTGACCATTTAAAAAGGTAATGTGTTGGCAATTGAGACTGGGCTTGGGGTTGCACACCTGTAATCCTGGCTCTTGGAAGGCTGTAAACAGGTGGATCATTATGAGTCTGATCTAGTAGTGAGACCCTGAAGACCCTGGAGACCCTTCCCTAAAAAGTACAAAAAAAGAGGAAATTTAGATTTTGTGACATCATAAAAAAGGTAATGTGTTATTACACACAGATATTTGATAATCCTTAGAAAACTGAATAAATAGTTTCTTAGGGAAAAAAAGTGACCCTGCTAACCTCAAGCAGAATTTTAATAGTTTAAGTCCTTCTCTGTATACTGAAGAAATAGAATCTATACATTAAAGTTCTGCAGACAAAATTAACAGGTCCAGGTGTCATCCCTAATGGGCTCTAAGATTTAGGGAAGAAATGCCATTAGTCTCCAGAGCTTAGAAAATTTAATGAATTATTACAACATCACTAACAAGCAAGATCAAGAGCTCAGGACTTTCAAGTATCCAAGTAGAGTTTGACTCACTGGATGAAAAATTGCAGGAGAGCAAAGAGAACCCTAACTGAACAATAGACTAAGGCAACAGGTGCTACTGCAGAAAATGCAGACTAGGACATTGACTTGCATGTTACTTTTTCCTTGTTTCGTTACACCTATATTTCTATTTTCAGAATAATTTTTCCTGTCCTCTCTTCTGTCTCTTATGTAGGGCAAATTGGTTGACATTACCTGGTGATTTGAAGTCCCATGATATGCATACAGGATCATGGCTGCACAAAGCAGGTTTGCAACAGACCACAGGAGCTGAGGACCCATGGTGAGAGCAAGCGATCCTGGCCCCAGTGCTGAAGTCTTTACCACTGGCCTTCATATTCCATGACACATCCAGCATGTATGCAGGTCATCCTCTTTCAAGTGTCCCCTGGGGCCACTGGATGCTCAAACTCCAAGGTAGAGAGATCTGTGTCATCATCACAGGCTTGCAGGTGGCACCCACAGCATGAGGGAATGGAGCTGAGAGCCAGCTCCCTCAGGTCACTGAGGGTCACACCCGGAGGCCTCGCATCTGAGTAATTCCTTTTGAACAAAGCACAGCCCCATGCTATTGCTGGACAGGTGCCTACTAAAGATGTCAGAGTTTGATATAACCAGGATGACACATCACAGATAATGGGGTGAGCAAGGGGACTAACAGCAGAGTGCCTGAGAACATGCTTGAAAGTAGCACCTACGAGGAGTTCTGGAACACAGCCACCACACAGCTACACATTCTGGCCCCCAGGACAGAGCCTTCTGTTTGGTGTCTCAGTAAAAGTGACATGTTTTCTCCTCTTGCTGTTCCAACAAGCTCAACTCCACCAAGCCCAGAGGTGACTGAAGAATGAGGAGCTAAGAGCACCCTGCCTAAGTCAACGAGGATGGCCAGTCCCAGGAAGGACAGGCCAGTCACCCAGCACAGGGACATGGGTGGCTCCTCACGGGCTGCTGGAAGTTTTATGGTTTTCTTGGCTCAGCTTGAAAACTTCTCATCATCTGTCATGAGCAGATTTTCATCTCAACCGGAGGAGATTTTCATATATTTGGAAAATTCCCATCGTGTTACAAAATGTTATGAAATAACAATCAATAACCAATTTCGTCTCTTCCAGAGATGATCAAGCGTTATTTTGACATACAACTTATTTCATCTCCAAGCAGCACCTTGGAGGTATGGGAAGGAGGGAATCAGACACACTGGCATGATACACTCAAAACTTTTAAGTGGCAAAAAATACAGTGTGGAATATAGGGCCTCAGGCTTAGCACTTTCTTAGTCTTAGGGCTTCTTTCTTTTCTTTCTCTTCCTATACTTCTTGTCTTCTTCCCTTCTTCCCTTCATTCTACTTCCTGTACCCCTCTTCTAACTCCTCTCCCCCTCCTCCTTTCCCTTTTTTTCTCCCTTCCCCTCCTCCCTCCTCTCATACTAGGAATTTAATCCAAGGCTGAGGAAATAAAATTTGTGACAGGGTCTCACTAACTTACTTACTGGGCTTTCCAGCCTGGCCTTGAACCTGCAGTCTTCCTCCCTCAGCCTCCCAGAGTGCTAGGATTAGGCACGTGCACCAACATGTCCTGTTTAGCCTTAACCTTTCTTTGGTGACTCTTTGAGCCCTGCTCTATCACTAGGAAATTCTTTGCAATTCAGTCTTGTCTTAAACTAACACCTGCCAACAGTCACTGCAACCTCCTAGGTTGGACGACGTAGGGGACCTCTGGTTGACTGAGCATCACTCCTTGCATGCCTCCTGCCTTAACTGGCATCTGAATCTCTGGGATGCAGCACCAAAAATACCTTGCATCATATCAGGTGTCTTAAGAACAAACATTCCTTACAAATGTAGCGGCTATGAAGCCCAAGATGCAGGTGCTAACAGAGTCGGTGTCTGGAGAGGTCTCCCTTCCTGCTGTGTGGCAAGGGCCTTCTTGTTATGCCCCTCACAGGACAGAGGGAGCAAACAGGTCCCCGTGGGCTTCTTTTCTAAAGGCACAAACCCCATTCACTCATCCCCCTCTGACAGCCTGAGCTCTTACTACCATCAACATCTGGATTTGAGGGATAGAAACCTTCAGATTCCAGGACATGGGGCCAAAGCTGTTTGGGGAAATGTCCACGGGTCCCCGGGTAGACCACATATGTGGAAAGGGCTAGTCACTGTCCTGCAACAGTGACTGGTTTAGGGAATAGGAATACGACCAAAGAGAGACTTTTCTCGAGGCTTCTGAGTAGATGCTTTTTCACTCTTAAGCAAGCAACAGAAAAGCAGACACTCCCCTGCCAATTGCCACTGGCAGCCATCCCACAGGCCTACGAGAACCTGCCTTGGACTCAGCTGACACTGTGCACAGCAGCGTAGATGATGAAAGGATACTAAGTCCTTGCTGACATCACTGAACTTCTGGGACCCCTGAAGCTGAAGCCCACCCCTCCTCCTTGCTTCTTTCTCATACATAAGCTAAAGGAAGCACATGTATATGAGTATATGCTAGTGTGAGTTTTTTTCCTTTTGCTTGCCGCTGATAATATGCTACTAAACAATGATTCAGAGAAATCCTTCCAGAGGATCCTACTTTTCCAGTTCCATCCCTCACTTTCCAGCTTCCACAGGACCCAGCTCTTCCACATCTAATAGCCCAGGCCTTTCCTCAGTGCCCTCCCCTCACACCAGTCATGACCTGCAACACTGATGGTCCATGTCACTAGATATCTAGGTTTATGGTGAGATTGACCATCATCATCATACAATCCGTGATATGAACTTTGCTTATGGTCATCTTGAGAGAGATGAGCTATGGGCCCTTTTTAAGTTTTATCCCTGCGTCCATCCCCCAAGTGGTACTTGGGTCTTCTTCCTGTTAGTTTGTTCTTAGGAAATGTGGAAAAAGACAGGACTGCACCCCATTGCTGGGGATCCCTCGCATTCCAGTCTCACCTCTTGATTTTCATTCTCATTGAATTTTCCTGTCTCCAAGTATATACAGACCTGCTTTCCAGGCTGTACTGTGTCCAGTTGTCCCTGATGTGATGGTGTCCCAAAGAAGAGGCTGCAGATATCCAAAGTTGGGCTCGCAAAGGTAGGCTTCTTGGCAGGGCAACAGGGCTTCAGTGTGACTGAACCTACCTATTGAGCAGAGGGTGTCTTATGTCATGGAGCACCAGGAAGCTGAGGTTCGGTGAAGTTGGCACCAGAAAAAAGGATAGGGAAGAGGGTACTCTTGGTAACTGCGTATAATCCATACAGGGACTGGCTTAGGGGTGGAAGCCAGGGTAGCTTCACTCTGGGTATGCGGGAAGCCAAGACTGAATTCATTGCTCCCTTCCAAACTGACCAGCAGGGTTAAATTTCCCTTCTTATTCAATGAGATCAGTGATCACTGCTGCCTAGGGTTATTTTGACATTTTATTTGAATTTATAAACAGTAATTTATACATGGGTACAGTGTAAAATTTTTATTCATACATGCTCTACAGAAAGGTTTAATCAAGCCAATTCATGAACCCACTACTTTACCATATTTATCATATTTTGTTGTCTGGGCATTTATGGTGGTCACGTTTGCCAACCTGACTGGATTCAGAGACTTCTGGAGGACGGCTGGATCACGGGGATGCTACAGCAGGAGGGGGGTAGCCAACTGATGTTCACAGTGGGGTGGCTGTTAGGAGGTGGGGTCCGCCTTGAGGGAAAGCCCTGCCATTTTACATCGAGGTTCTTTTCCTGAGCTCTGCTTCCTGATGCCCGGAGTGAGCAATCTTCTCCCAGGCTTTTCAATCCTGCTGTTCTTGCCCTGAAGCCAGCTTACCTCCAACTAAGCACTCTGAAACACTAAGCCAAAGTTAAACTTCTCTTCCTTAGGTGATGGCTGTTGGGCACTTTGTCCCCATCAAGGGAAAGTCTACTCTTACTAATTCTGAAAAAAATACACAGTACATTGTTATTAGCTGTGGCCACCATGATGTTTTAAACGTAATGGAACAAAGCACCTAATGCATGCCTCCTTCTTCTACTGTTCCTTCAGGGTCTGTGCCTTCTTCTCCTTGTGTGAAATCTAAAGCCACTCAAGGGTGCTCTGGCCAGGAGAGGAGCTGAGAGTCTCAGGTTAGGGTGTTGTAAGATTTGCCCTAAAGGAAAAGCACACGGGAGGAATCTAACCATTTGACTGGAGGCTTCAAAGCCTACTTGAGCTCTGTAAACTGGGAAATCCAGGCTTTTTGCTCCAACTCTGTGTCAGCCTTTATCTGTGCAAATGACAGTGTTAGCCCAAATTATCTCTAGGGCCTTCACAAGATTTAGGAGAGTAAGGTGCCAACGGCAGCCATTCCAGGCAAGGATCTCGGGTGGGTGAGACTTCTTGACCGCACAGCCCCTCTTCTCCTCTGGGTATTGATGAATCTGGGTCCTTTGCTCTGCCGCTGGCCCCTGCTGTCTCACACTTTGTGACCTTCTGTTTCACACTCCCTCCAGAAGGCCTGTGGCTGTGCCTTGATGGCCTCCTTTCAAAGGATCAAGGACTTTGTTTGATCACTTATCTCCTGAATTCCTTAAGGACAGAATGCTTGCTTAATAGTTTCAAACTAGGGAGCTATAGTTTCCTTAGGAATTTTTTTTGGAGGTTGGGGGGATGACAGCTGGGAATCAATGCCAGAATTTAACCATTTGAGCCCAGCCCTTCTTCTGTCCCTGTGATGTGTTCTTTGCATCTACTCTTCACAGTCTTCTAGAAAACGGCTCCTCTGTGCTTATGTTCATTGGGACACAAGACTCTTCTCAGGCTCCGAATGACCCTTCAGAGGCTCTGTGAACAACGGGTACCCCAGGTTGAGGTGCTGCTTTCTTGACTTCTTTTCCAGTAGGTTCCAAGACCCCCAGACTTCTCCCAGCAGAACTGCTTATTGGGAAGCGAGTGAGGATTGGGAGCTAAGGCCATGTGTGCAGAGACTTCCCAAGTGAGGTGCATTGAAAATACAGATTTCTGGCCCTGACCACATTACCAGAAAGAAGGTTTAATGCCCATATATTTTCTGCTTTGCAGACGGGGCCTTGTGGTTATTGGTTTAAACCCGCCTGCTACACAGGAAGCAATCTGATATCCCCTGACTGGAATCCACAAGCTAACTCAAAATCACTTCGATCTAGGTCAACAACTTGGCTGAAGACTTTATACTTCTGAGAGAGAGTGCCCCGAATAGGTGAGCACTGTGACAGGTTACTCCAGGAGCCCTCCTTTCTTAGTAGAGGCAAATTTAAGAATTTAAGTATTAGGAGAACCCAAGAATTTGAGGATTAAGAAAACCAAGAATTAAGAATTAGGATTAGTCTTTATAACCAGTATTTCCGGACATTTCATAGCTTTTCAAAAATTCCTGAACACATCAATGATCTTCTAGTTGTTTATTAACTCAAAAGCAAATATATTTCTCTATTTCCCATTCTGCTGTCCCATCATGGTCCTTTCACAGCACAGTTTGGCATGTATGATCCTTCCGAGAGATATTTTGATTCCTCTTGGGAGTAGTGGCTAAGTTAAAATCCTTTTTTTAGAGCATTGTATACTTTATGTGCAAAGCACCAAGAAGACATGAAGATGAGGGTCTCCTCTGGTGCCTACAGCATTGGGGTGGGGAGAAATACAGGCACATAGCAACAATAAGAGGTAGATAGCAAGCAGTAGAAAGTAATGTAGGAGGAAATTAACGCCCTGGAAAGCCTCTGGACAAGTCTTCCAGAGGAAGCTTTTGAGCTGAAACCTGGTGGAGGCGGGGCACACCCATAATTAGAGGTGATGGGAAAATGTAGCAAAGGAAGAAGACGCTGAGCCTTAAAGAAGCAGGTGTAGACCCTGATAAGAGGCAAAATGTGGTGGGAGTACAGAGCTGGAGGAGACCAAGAGGCTAGAGGGCAGGACAGCGAGAGCCCGGCTGAGAAGCTGTCAGATTTACCACGCAAGCTGCTCTCTCCAGTATCTCTCCAGGGAATCACCCGCCAATTTATTGCGAGAAGCAACCAGCAAACATGCGTCCAGCTGCCTCTGAGAAAAACCACTCCACAGACAATCAGCACCCCTGGGAATCAGCCTCTGCGCTGCGGAGAAGTGAAGCGGCCTGTAGGCAGCGGGTTTGGGCGCAGATTGGAAACCCCTCTGCTTCCTTAGTGCACTGCGGATGTGCTCAGCTGTCCCACTTTCAAGTGGGAGCCTTGTAGGTTCCTCACACTTCCCACCCAGCTGTTGGGAAGGCAATGATCTCTGCCCCATTGAGATGCCCTCCTGAGAGTCTCCAGGGGAACTTTGTATAGACCCCATAAAGGTACATTTTTAATCCTACATTTCCTAAACATATCCTTTACATTTCATGACAATCCTGTTCATTTCTATGTGATGCATTAAGAGCCAACAACAAAAGCTTCATTTTATTTCTGCAGGTGCATACATAAAAAAAAAAAAAAAAAAAAAAAAGTAAAGCATCAGCATAAAAATGATAAGTCAGCAGGGCTGGTGGCTTGCTCTAGAGGGAGACACACCAGGCTCTGGGAGGCCTACGGATACCAGGATGGGCCTGGGCTGTTAGGAGGAGTTTATAACGCTCCAGGCAAAAAGTAACAAGAGACTGAATTAAAGCAGGAAGACTTGAAAGAAGGGGCAGATACAGGAGTCATCTGGGAGACAAGATCAAAAGAATTTGCAGTTGATGGAAGGCCTAAGAACAGGAGAGCAGAATGCTGGCTTCCTATGGGGAGGAGGCTAAGTCACCACAGATGATAACGCCATTCCCCCTGGACAGGAGACCCCAGAAGAGCGGTGATTCTGGGAGTGGACAACTTATTTTTGTTTTCATTTTTTAAATTACTTTTAATAAGCAATAACAATGAGACAGTTTTACAACATGTTAGGAGGACAGCCGCAATAATTAATACAGTGCAAATTGTTGTCTTCAGAGTAGTGCTACAGAGTATAAGATGCAGACATCATAACTCTTCTACACACTATTAGTGCAAATATTTCTTCTCATTGAACTAAGAGAAAGTAGTTGTATACATAGTCCAATATTTCATAATGGTGGTGGGTTACTGGCAGAACTGGCAATGTCGGAAGCTGCTGACTTGAGCCTTTTACAGCTCAGCATACTAATCCGGCTTTACCTTTTATGCCTCATGGTTAAACTTTTCTGCTGGATGGTTAAGGCCAAGTTAAAGCAAGACTTGTATAACAAAACATGTAACTGTTGTATCTGACAAGGTCAGGCAAATCCCCTCAGGATTAACCTTGAAACCATGCACAGCATCTTGTAGAACTTTTGTCATAGTCAGCCATCTGGATGAATCATGGCCATTGCTTGACCAGTTTCTCTGTGAAAGCCTGAGAGAATGTCTTCTCTCTAGGTGACTCTCCTTAGGCACACATACCTCATTGATCCCTTTCCTCTGGTGGCCCCATAATCTCCTTGAACAGAAAATTTGAGACACCACTGAGTTACAGGATGTTACAGTACAGAATCTCTTATGTCCTGAGTCCTCCCTGACCTTGAAGGGCTGGGGCCAAAATATTGGCTGAGTAGATAATTTATTTGGAAAACAAGAAAAATATGGTGGGCTTCCCTTTGCTGGGTTGGTTATAATAAGGAAGACTGTATGAGGTTCTCATCCAAACTGGGACATGATTAAGAAAAAGCAGGCTGCTTTCATGACCTGTGCCAGTATTCTAAACCAATATCATTTCGAATGTATCCATATAGTTGGTGTCCTTATCTATAGTATCTTTCAGTTTCCGTTCATTTGAGGGTATGAGTTAAGCGAAATTGGCTCATAGTTCATTGAATCCTAGGACCTCAGAGTTATAGATAGCCCAGAAATCTAGGTGATGTAGTTTCTCAGGGATCCTAGAAAGTCCTCTCCTGTACTTTCCTCATATTCAGCATCTGCTGAAAAAGCCGATGGGATAGGAGACAAACTCTGACATTAAAAAGTCCACTCTAAAAACAAAAAGTCCATTCTATTCTTGGGCAATGTAAGTATTCCTCATGCTTAGAGAAGATTGGCTTCCCTGTAGACTCCACACTACTCATGATAGTTCTCATAATGATGATATCACCAGTATTAAAATAGCTAACATTTACTGAGCACCTATAAAACTCCAGGCTTTACAGGCATTATTTTTGAAGTTCTCCAGCATAGCTATTTAGATTGCCTTTACAGATGAAGCAGGGGTTGCTGGGAGAGAGTGTTATTAGCAAGGACAGAACAATTTCACTAACAATTTGAATGAGATTCTGGCTTCATATTCCCAAAACCCATATTGTTTGTACTACAACACATCTCCACATGTCAGAAAAATTTTCCCTTGGAGAAATGTAGTCCAAGTTCAATCTGTCCTCTGTACATCAACACTTACGATATTTCAAATAATTCTTATCTCTTCTGTCTTCTTTTGCTGACCCTAATTCATAGTCCATCCTCCCCACATCTGCCTTTCCTACAGATAGGAGCTTTAAAAAAAAAAAAAGTTTCTACCACACTCTTTATTCTCAGTACAGGGGGTTTGGATTCAGGGCTTTCTGACTGAGTTACCTCCCCAGCCCAAGTTTCATGTTTTAAGACAGCATCTTACTAAGTCAATACACTGTCCAGGGTGATCTTGAGCCTGTGGTCCTCCTGCCTTATCCCCTCAAAGTACTGACATGACAGGCATGCATCACTTTGCCATCACTGACTCTGAGTGTGGGTTTTTGTGGTGTTATATGTGGCAAACATCTGTCACTTCCTGCTCATCAGAATGCCCTTCTGGTCACAGCATTCTTATTTCTTCACTCTTTCAGCCTTTGTTCCAAATGCATGTCAGAGTCCCCGACTGGGTTTTAGCAGCACAAGTCAGCCTTATCTAGTCACATTTCAGCCTCTTCCCTCCTTCACTGGTATAGAAATGGGCAGACTGGATTAGTGACTATGTTAGTCATTATTGTAGTCATGCCACATTACAAATTATTCCAAAATTTAGTGGTTTATCACAGCAGGCATTTAATTCTTTTTCACAATTTTGCAGGTGTCTGCTATATGACTAACAAAGTGGCTTGGAGGTCATCAACTTTAAGCCAACAGTAATACCCAGAGATGTTCCATGTGTCTCTCATCTTCCTCACACAACCTTCTTCTATGAAAGGCATGTTCTCCTTAGGATGAAAGGGAAGGGCTTAGCAAGAGGCCAAATTCAACTCTATTCATCGTGATTCTTTCTGTATTTCATCCACCAGCATCTTATTTGCCAAACAAGTCTCATAGTTGAGCCCATGGCTAAGAAGAAGAGGTCCCACTGCCCACCATGAGTACACACCAAGAAGGCAGGCGGATCACAATGCTATAAGAGAGTACAGATTTCAAACTAGGAAACAAGGCTCCACAGCCTATGGACAGACCAGTGGAATTCAATGTTACTCTTCACTTCGGCTCTACAGGAAGCAAATTCTGTTTCCAATGGACAGGATTTGATGACAAAGTCAGCCTGAAGAAGGAAGGCAATAGTTATAGGCAGAACTAAGCCACTCCAGAGAAAGAAGAGCCTATGGTCAGCCTGATTTGAGGTCCACCTCGGCATAGTCAGGGCGGCTGCAGAATACTCCTGCTCAGTTATGTGAGCTAATGCACCCTGCCTTTTGCATAAACTCACTGATTTGGGCTTTCTATCATTGGCAGACAAAGGAGTTCTAGTGGCTGTAGTCAGTGAATGCAACTGTCTCCAAAGCCAGGCTAACACACATGATAATAAGCCTGTACCCACCCAGGCTAGCATTCGATAGTGCAACCTGGGTCCACACAGATCCAGTGCATCACCACTGAAGCCCTTTCTAGATGGCAATGGCATGCAAAACACAACACTGGGCCCTTCCATCTCGTTCCTTAAATATCTTTTGCAATAATATCAAATCAGTAGCAGCCCAGGCCGATTCTTAAAGATATTTTGTCCCACTTGGAAGCCTTTCACCTTGCATGACTTCATGTATTTCTTCAGGTATGGAGAAAAATTAAATTAACATTCCAGGATAAAAGTCTTAAAAGAGCAGAGTTAGTATTTCTCAAGGAAAGCGGAGTTGTATGATTACAATTGCCTTCCTGACCTGTGCAATTAAATTTCTTGCTTTTAGTATTTGAGAAAGAAACAAGAAGATATGGCCAGAAGAGCTCTTGAATTCCAAAGCGTCAAGCTTGCACCAGGCTTGTCACACTAGTCTCTCTGCTTCAGTCTCAAGATTTACAAGTTGGTTGTGGTAATCACCGGGATAGCATTAGTGGAATCCATTTATTATTTTTCTTACAAAAATAATTTCCTAAGTGCAAATAGTTTGCAGAGAAACTACAGTTGGTTTGAACTTCTTGGATTTTTTTTTTTCTCTATTATTTCCAACCATTTAGCTAGAGGACTTCTAATATTACAATGGTAAAAGTGGATGGCAGGGGCCAGACCACATTGCCTACAGTGCCTTCTTAGGAACAAGTACTCCTTCCTTACAAAATCTCAATCTTACCTGCTGATTTATTGGCAAGAAATGGCTCACATGTCCAACTGTTAAATCCAACACTGGCAAGGGGCACGGGAGAGTTGAGACAGGTTTAGAGCAGACCTGCTGGCACCCAATGCTGTGGGCCAGAGGGGCCAAGGCCAAGGCCAAGCTCAAGAAGTAGGAACAGCGCTGAGGTTCAGAAATAACAGCCTGGTACAGGACTCATCGGACTTTCCCATACATAGTCTGTTTGCATGTCACCCCCCCCCACAAACTCTCTAACCCCCAAGGACAAGAGGAGTAACCTCTCACCACTATACCCAGTACAATTTCTGAAGCAGATGGCAACTCAGTAAGCACTTAATGAATTTTATTATGGGATTTGAAATCTATTTCAGTGTCCAAACTCTGTTGGTAAGCTGACAATCATGTGGGAGACTTTTCTCTGTCCTGGGTGAAGAAACACCCCCGGGTATGTGTACAACTCCTGTTGGCCTTCTATGAGTCTGATTTTTTGAATAATTTCATTTCCCTGCCCCCTTTACATTACTATCTAAAACCTTTAGAACTAATTAGAAGTGGGAGGATCAAAGATGATATATTTTAAATTTGCTTCCTGCCTCACCCACTTAAAGTAAAGAATCCTGCATAGCCCATTAAGCTGGAGGTACTTGCTGACAGGAAGGAAACCATCTGGTGAACAACTTCTGTTAATTATGTTGGAACATACTAACGAGAGTAAAGAACAGCCCTTAATGACCTTCCCCTTGGTGGCAGAATCCACTGCAGAGCAGACAGTCGTGGCTCGGAGCCAAAAGCTAATGGTTAGTATTGGCACCGAACACTCAGGCTCACTAGGACCTAATAATCTGCTCTCGCCGGCGAAAGTATTCAAGGCATTCGCAGCATAAATCCTCCTACCACCTGCATGGAACAGCGCTCCAAAAGCGTCATTCAGGGCATTACTTAGAATCCCATCGTAAGCATGAGTCTGGGTGTTACCTTCTCGCGAATCTTTCTACTTTTGGATATTGTCAGATGAGACTAGACAAAGGTTCGCATTTTGTTTCCACTAATAACAATATTTAAATACAACTTGGCAAAGAACTGGTGTAATTATTACATATCCTAGAGGGATACAGATACACAAAAGTAATTATCCTCATTATGACCTGGATGAATTAATTATTTATAATATTTCTAATTCCACTTTAACCCGTAAGGAACTCAGACATCTGTGCATTGCTCAAACAAAAATGCAGAGTTAGTGCCTTGGGATGTATACTGTAAGTTAATTATAGATGTAAAACCATGCATTTTACATTTCATTTATTTATTTATTTATTTTTGCCCTGCACAGTTGGAGAAAAAAATTTTAAGTGGTTTCCACAGGGTGAAAAATTTGGGTGAATTTTAAAAGTAAACTATTTAAGATTTGAAATTGTAATATTATGCAATTTTTTAATTTACAAAGAAAACAGGTAATAGACACATAAGTTCAAGCAGTAGTGAGGCTGGTGCGCAAATACGCACAGCATGAAATACTGTGTCTTCCTGTAGGAGGCCCACCAGCTTGGCTGAGAGCTTCCTGGTAGCCTGCATGGAAGAGACAAATACTGGGAGTATGCTTGGAAGATGAAAGGAAAGGTTTAAAGAATATGTCAAGCGTACATGTTCCGTACTATTTAAACTAGTTGAGGATGACTCTCTTACCCAGTACATTCACAATATGTGTGGAGAGAGAGAGAGAGAGAGAGAGAGAGAGAGAGAGAGAGAGAGGAAGAAAAAGAAAGAAATACTAGAAACTGCTGCTTCAAATCAGATGGGAAATATTATCTTAACAGAAATGTTCAATAAAGATTCTGTAACTACAAACTGTCAACATTTACCTCTTAAACTACAAGCCTGTAACGAATAAACTCCTGCAATATATTAAAGATGAATAATCCTAGGTATTAGCCAAGAAACTGCTTTATGTATCAGTTCTTGATGTATATTTAAGGTTTCTAGATATACATCAAAAATGCGATTTTTACAAAGGCAAATATGGCCAAGAGTTTGCACAGAAGTAACAAAGTAAGAGTCATTTGTGCCTAAGTCATCCCATCTGTGTCTCTGGGACACACTCAATCCCCTTGCAGCCTCATGCATCCGGCAATTGGCTAAGTATCCTTGTAGACAGGAGGGTGTCTCCAGTTTTCATTTGAAATAGTCTTCTGGGCAAAATGGAAATGCAACACTTTTGCATTATTTATTTAACCTGCCTTTGCATACTAATCTCACAAAAAAACTGAAAATAATAAGTCATTGTCAACATACCTCAAAATATCTTTCTGTTCAGGGATTTTTTTTTTTTTTTTTTTTTTAAAGAACCAACAACCTCAATTTCCTTTGAAGCCTTTGATGCTTCCCACCTCCCACTCTGGTCTGCACCACCCACTACTATCTTTGAAGTTCGGTCATCTGGAAGCAGACTTATTGAAAGCCGGAGTGTACACCTATCTTCTATTTAAAGAATTAGATGTTGTCCATGTGACAGATTTAATCAGTCCCTTGGTATCTCGGACGTGCAGCTGGTAGTGAATTCTTCTTTGCTGGTGTAATAGTGTTGTCATAAGTTAAAATTAAAGCTGCCATTAAATTTCTATCTTGTGCTTCTACGAGACTGTTCTCTGGAGTAGCGTGTGTATACATTTTTATGTGGCAGTGCCAAAGAGATATTTTATTCTACATCAAATCTTTGGTGTTCAGAAAGAATGGCTCAATTTAATACAAAAGACAGTAAATAATTCAAGTTGTTGGATCTAGGCAATAGCTAGTCGCCTAGAGTTATTGGTAAAAATAAAAATATGACCCTCTTTGGCAGTTTAATGCTACAGATGCTGCTTTTAAGCCGACAGCATTGAAATACAGAAAAACATGTGGGATTTATAGAAATTCTCTCCATGTCCAGATTGCGTGACCTCCACAAGTCAAAATGTCACTTCTGAAACACATCATTTACTAGTCCTTCAGCAAAACAAACAATCCTTAGAAAAGCCCCCAGTGGAACCAAAGGGGTGAAGAGTAAGACAGTTGGAATGTCATCACAATCAGGAGAGAATGGAGCTCCATGTCATGCCAATTTCTTTTCTTTCTTTCTTTCTTTCTTTCTTTCTTTCTTTCTTTCTTTCTTTCTTTCTTTCTTTCTCTTTTATAAAGAAATCAAGACAGGAAAGGAAGCTACACTTAAGTATCAGACAGAAAAAGACATCGAAACAACCTAACAACTTTTGGCAGTACCAACAGGTATACGTGTCCTGGGAGAGAGGCTGGGTATGGTCGTCGAGAGAAAAGACACTAGGCAATAGCAGGATACTCCATTCTGTAAAGAAAAACAAGAACTCCAGGGGCCAGGAAATGTTCTAAAGATTGATGTTTTGTCATCCCCAATTTCAGCCTGTTTACAAAATCTGTATCTGGACCTAAAGTGATGGTCACCTGACAAATCACTGCCATGTGGAGCAGGTTAAAAATGATGTCAGTGGTTTTAACCCCACTTCAGTGGAGGATTAATTACAGAAATAGACTGAGATTAAACTTCTCTTATTCCAGGAAAGAATTCTAATGAGCTGGGTTGAGCTGGGAGTGCAACTTTCTCAATAGTAGTTGGGCTCTGGGGTCAGACAGCCTTGGGGCAATGGCATGTTCATGCACTCCCTAACTATGCTAATCCTACGGAGAAAGTTCTTTTCCCTATTTAATCTTGAAATTTCACACCTGTTAAATGGGGGCACATGCACAGGGACAGGTAGAAATGAGAACTGTGCAGGCTGGGCATGTGGGTGCATGTCTGTAAGTCCAGCACTTGGGAAGCTGAGGGAGGAGGATCGCTGTGAGTTCGAGACCAGCCTGGGCTACAAAAAGTGAGCTCAAGGCCAGCCTGAACTGCACAGTGAGGCCTGTCTCAAAAAGACAGAAAAAAGAAAAGAAAGAATTGTGAGCCTTCTGCAAGTTGTGTGTCACAGAATAAATATTCTATAAATTAAAATTGGTGTTACTATAAAAAATTATGTAACAGTCATATAACCCATCAACTGTTATAAAATAATTCTCATCTCAAAATACTCCTCACCAGGACTGGGGAGATCGCTCAGTAGAATAAGTGCTTGCCTGGGAAGTGCAAGGTCCTGAGTTCAATCCTCAGTACCAGCAAAAGAGATAGATAGATAGATAGATAGATAGATAGATAGATAGATAGATAGACAGACAGACAGACAGACAGACAGACAGACAGACAGACAGATAAAATGAAAGTACTCCTCACCAAAATCCCGAGTTAAGAGCATCCTGTAAGACAGGAATCAAAACACAGGATAGATTTAAAATATACAGAATATTCTAAATAGTAACAATCCCTGCAATTTTTGCAGAGACTTATATAGTTATAAATTGGTAAAGGAGCAAAACACTGTGACCTGAGGTTCTACTAGATGATGAAGAGAAGTTACACGGGTAAGTATAAAGTTTTATCTTCTCAACAAATACTTTTTATTTTGCTAGATCTCTAGATTCTCGGGTAACTCAGTAATAAAATGTCACAATTTGTTCTCCTGCAATCTTTTCAAAGAGAGGAGTAAAGGCTTTTACCTTGGTCTAGCAGTTGTGGTCCCCTTATTCCAGGGCATAAAAGTTTGATTCCCCTATCTAGGATATCTACAAGCTAATTTTCTTATGGGAAAATTACTTAATCTCCTTGTTAATCACCTTTCCAATCCATAAAACAGTGCAGTAATATTTATTTACCTCACAGCATGTTGGGAATCTTTATTAATTAATGTCATGAGGATTAAGATCCCTAGATGAAAGGAGCAGTAAATGTAATTGCCAGTTTTTCATGATGTGTTATGGAACAGGGATTCAAGATGCTATTGCTATGACAAAGGCCAATAAAGACTATGCATCTGACAGCCAACAGCCTATAAACTGATCTCCTCTGGAAATGGCGTGGAGGGTTTCATCAGATGCTAAGTTTAGACTCTCTAGCTGTATGAGCTAGCCGGTGATGAAAGAGAAAAATTAGAATTGCTCTCCAGCATCACAGCTATAGATGCTCCTACTGTATGCAGTTTGGTTGTTCCAAAGTCACGCTCAGGCAAGGACCTCTAAGGATATCAGGTAATCCTATGGTTCTTAGAAGCTTGATGAAGACATTTCTCTGTATTCACCTCTCTTTTTTATCTTTGGTTTTTCTGCTTTCATACATCTTTTGCATCAACAATTCATCTTTTCTCCTCTGTAGAGAAATTGCCACCTCATAACTGAATGTAACATCTTAGTACCCAGAGGCATGCTTGATAGAAATGCCATAGTATAGAACAACTGCCTCCCCTTATGCTTTCAGGATTGATATAAGGATTGGATGGTGCAGGATTTGATAGTGTTTGGAAAACAGTGTAAGCTCTTGAAGGAAGCAGAAAGCAGACAAGAATATTTCTAACTGAGTTACCCACCCTACAGAATTTCAGATACACACACACACACACACACACACACACACACACACACACACTTAATTAGAGCCCTGGCCTGGCTAAGCCACTCTCTCATACCCTTCTCAGCTAATAGACAAAGGTCATGATTCTGCAATTCTTTGTCATCCACCACCAATTATTATTACCATCTTTCTGCCTGGTGCCTCTTGCACTCCAAACCCTCACCCCAAAAGAAGCTTGTTTCTCCAATTCCAATCTGGTCCTTCAAGATTTAGTTCAAACATCCTCTCGGTCACCGTCCCAGAGATTTAGGCCACGTTCTGAGTCCCCACAGGGTGCATAAACACATGCATGTAGCAGCTGCTACGTTCATACACATACATACATGCATCCATGCAACAAATGTGTATGTGACATACACATAATAATGTACTCATTTAAATTAATTTACCATGTTATATACATTTAATTTTATTTATTTTTTTCTGTATTTTTTTTAGGGAAGGGTCTACAGGGTGTTCAGGGTCTCAGTACTAGACTAGACTCATAGCGAGCTGCCTGTTTACAGTCTCCCAAGAGCTGGGATTACAGATGTGCGCCACCACACTAGTCCCAACTTCCATCTCAGTACACCCAGGGGGCCGGGCCGGCACAGCAGGCCTGGGGATCGAACCCCTGGCCCCTGTGCCTGCTTGTAGACTCTTTAATCTGCTGAGCTACTTGATCACCCCATTATATACATTTAAAGTACTTATATTATATTATATTTTTGCTATATCTATTTGCTTATATCTATGCAATTTGATATAGAACTATATAATTATTTGTCTAATTATATTTTGCCTATGTGCTTATACTGACTACACTAGTATATTAGTTAAATAAATTAAATACTTCAATATATCTATAGAAATGTGAATATGTAATAAACATACATGCTTCATCGCTAATTATTATGTATTTATTATAATTTATTCTTAGATTCTGCTTAATTTGTATGTACAGTATACTTAATTAAATGTTAAATTCAAAATAAATGTAAATTTACAATGAGATTCAGATTCAGCTAGATATAATAACCCAGTGCTCCAGTGGTGCAATTGTTTAGCACACAGTATTTATAATCATCACATATTTTATTTATTGAACATTTACTCCAGGCCAGACACTGAGCTAAGTGATTTATGTACATTACCACATTTAGTCTATACAATTATGACATAAGTATTTAATGCTGTAATTATTCACATTTCTAGACAAAGAAATTAAAACTCAAAAAAAAAAAAAAAAATGAGGCAACTTGTCCATGGTCTCTAGAGCTTCATTAAGCTTCTTGCCCAGGTTTGGCCCCAGCCGAGATGTCTTGCGTGGCACCACTGGGTGATGGGGAACAGGGTGAAGACACACTCCACAGCGGATCCACATGAGAGCCTGGAAGTTAGGTGCACATCAGCGTCTGTGAACCCCGAGTGGTGGGTGCTAGGACGTTTTCTTGTCATTCACAGCCATGCCTAGTGGGACAATCAGATCTTCAGTAAGTGCAGAGGAGGAAAGAGAAAAGGCGCGATCTTTAATGAAGAAAAGTTACACTTCATAAAATATGGAAATTTTCCTTCCCCAGTGAGAAAACTGAAAAGATCACTGGTTAAAAATTAAATGCTTATTTCTTTGGTATTCAGACCCCTTCTGTCCTGTAGACACTTGCAGCTCAATGAGGGGGGCTTTGGGAGAGAGGCGAAATCTCAGGGCTCACTCCACACCGCAGACCAAATCCCCATCAGCAGGTGTTCGGGCAGCTCTCATGTGCAAGCAGCTCCAGAAGCTGTCACACCAATTCTTTTCTGTCCAGTGTCCTTAGCTGTGACTTACATAAAAGTTATCCTTGTCCTCCATTGTTATTCCAGTGATTTATATTTGAAAGACACAAGGGGATCGCTGGGGGGAGGTAGCATGAGGTAGGAAAGAAAGAAAAACAACGGATCCTGCGATCAAGCTTGCTGCCAAGCAGGTGGTGTGACCTCAGGAAGGGGCTGTCTCTGGGACTTCAATTCCACCTTTGTAATGTTTGTGGACTAAGGAAGAGATGGGAAAGGGGAAAACAAGCAGAGATCATTATGAAAGAGACTTTTCTCCCCCATTTATGTATTTGGTACAGGGTCCCACTATGCAGCTCGGACTCATAGTGATCTCCTGTGCTCAGCCTCCCCCACTCTGGAATTATAGGCATGCGCCACCAGGACTCTGTCGCTGCCTCTGCACACCCCAGGGGTGGGGCCGATATGAACCCTCGTCTCTCAGTTGCCAAAATAGGCGCTTAGTCCACTGAGCTATCTTGCAGGCATCAAAGTAACTTTTTTTTTTTTTTTTGTCTTTTTGAGACAGGGTCTTGCTATGCAGTTGAGGCTGGTCCTGAGCTCACTTTTGTAGCCCAGGCTGGTCTCGAACTCGCACCGATCCTCCTGCCTCAGCCTCCCGAGTGCTGGGATTACAGGCATGCGCCACCACGCCTGGCTCAAAGTGACTTTTAATTTGAATATTTATTTAATTCAGAATGAATTTGACCAAAACTGTAAAGCACTACATTTCTTAACCACCGTTCTGTTCTGTCATGCACAGCAACTACTCTATAAGTCAGATGAACCAAGAATGAAAGAATGGTCACTCTTACACTTAACAACTCTCAGAAATATTTCTCAAGGTTAGGAAGATAGCTCAGCAGTCTAAGCACATGCCTGGTAAGCACAAGGACCTGGCCTCAATCCCCAGTACCACTTGATGTGCTGCTATACCGGCCACCAAAACCAGGCATGGTGGCACACACCTGTAATCCCAGCCTTGGAGAGGCTGAGACAGCAGGATCACAATCAATTCGAGCTGCGCCACATAGTGAGACCCTGTATCAAATAAACAAATAAATATAAGATTTTTTAAAAATTAAAAACCAAGGAAATATTTCTCAAATGTAGCAGCACCTTCTTCTCTGATCTTATAATAACTTCTACGTAAACTGACAGGACAATGTAACATTTTATTTTTGAGACAAGGTCTCACTATGCCATTCAAGCTAGCCCTGAGCTCACTTTTATAGCGCAGGCTGGTCTCAAACTTGCACTGATCCTCCTGCATCAGCCTCCCAAGTGCTGGGATTACGGATGTGTGCCACCACACCTGGTGGTGTAACAACATTTTAAATGAGATAAAATTATCTATAATCCTGTCAACTAATAGTGTTTCTTCAAATTTTCTTCCATAAGGATGGGTGTTTTACATACCTAACATCACATGTACCATTGTTACACAATATACAGATTTCTTTATTATATCACAGCATCAGCAGGTGATAAGAATTTGATAAACATTTATCTTTTGTACATTTCACATGTACATAATTCCTAATTATTTTGGAAATGTATAATATTCCTTTAAATTAATGTGCCCAATTTTTAAAATAAGGTCCATAATGCTAGTATTGGGTGAGTTATCTTTTTTTACCTTTACAAAAAGGTTACTGGACAGAACATTTCTGACAATGTATGTTTGAGGGACATCACCTGGACATTCTTGGGAGTGAATTCACTGGGACAAAAAAAGTATGATTATCCTTATGGTTTTTGCCACTGACCCCTGCATTTTCTTTCTGGTTCCAAAGTTCCAGGATTTTGAGAACCTCATTCCCCTATGGCTATGTCAAAGATCAGCATCCAGCAGCCAGATAGCTACTGGTGGCACCACAATCTTTAAAAATGACAAGACAGATATTACTACCATTTATTTTTAAAGAATGATTGAAACAAAATCAAAATCTCATGCCAGAAATTGACAGGGAGCACCCAATGGGTGCAATATCTCATCACCCAAATGACCAGAGACAACCAGGATAAATAAAGATAAGCTCAGAATTGTTCTCCTTCCCAGAAGCTGAGGTAGCTCTTTTGGAGCATGGATTTATAATTCTCTTTCTAGACTGTTTTTAAAATATCAAAGGGAAGGGCCAGATGTCACAATGAAGTAGAAGCCTGGATTTTCAAATTCTCCTTAGCTGAAAGTAAAAATGAGTTTTGTCTGGCTTCTTGGAGATCCCTAGTGGATACTTCATTCAGCTCCATATTTGATAGCTTGACAGGATGACTCTGGAGTCTTTTCTCACAATGATCTGAGGGCTGCAAGCTCGGAAGATGGGAGGCAGGTGTCATAACTGTGTAGAAGGAAAAGCATCTCCCACTCCCCTGATCACACAGAACACTGTGGAGTCCAGTCCACCATTCAACAGTTCTTCATTGAGAGACACTGAACTACATAGCTGCTGTCTAAGAGAGACAGGAAATAATGCAGGAAGATCTCTGGCCCCCTGACTGACTGAATGAGGGAGAATCAAAGGTCGTCAAAGCCCCGCTGCAGAAACCATCAGTGTGTCAGTACTGCTGCACACCATCCGTGGAAATACTCCCCTGACACATTTACCTAGTGGCATACACTTCTGTTCCCTACTCAGGTCAGTTTCTGGCATGTCCCCACAGAGACCAGAGCATCATCATTAACACTCTGATCACCATTGCTTCAAGAGTTCTCCCTGCTAAGCCATCTACATAGTCCTTCTTTGTGCACCTGCGGCATCTTTCTCCCCACCCTAACACTTCTCTCTCTGCCTGTGATAGCCTGGACCTGTCTGCTTTCCTCCACTGGACTCCACATTCCACAGGAGCAGAGGATGAACCTACCTGATTCACCAGTGTATCCCTTGGTATTGAGGAGCTTCACCCCCTTCTTCAGCCCTCTGGGAATCTCAGACAGATCTTCAGCATTGCCCTGGGAATCATGATGGGCTCCAAAGTGCAGAAGAGGAACACTTTGTGCAGAGGAGGCTCAGCTGCTGGACAGGAGTGGGGAGGGGGTTGCCTCAGCCTTATTGCCAGCCAAGCCCCTTGTCTTAGTTACTTTTCTCTCATTGCTGGGACAAGTACCTGACACCCAAAATGAAGGAAGGAAAGGTTTATTTAGTTCACAGTTACAGGAGGTTTCAATCCCTATTCGGCTGGCCTAAGGCTGAGTGGAACAGGGCAGAGAGCATCCAGTTCATGGCAGCGGAGCAGCAACAAAACGGTGGCAGAGGCAGCCAATCAATCAGGGCAGCAGAGCAACAGCACTAGTCTGTCTCTGTCTCTCTTTAAATTACACCAGGCTCTCTTCCTTAGCCTATCTGCCTCAGGCCACACCTATAATTCCCAGCAGTACTCAGACTGATAATCTGATCAGTACTAAAATACATAATCCCAGTGACTCATGAGTCAAGTCTCAATCTATAGAAGTCCCCACCCCCTGATTGCATGAGGCTTTCGGGGGACAATTAGACATAAACCATATCACCCCTCTTGTTAGGAAGTCCAATTCCCACCAGAAATCCTTGTGGGTCTTCACACAGGAAGTGTGGCTGGTGTGATGACAAGAAAGGACAAATAATATCTGCTTAAAGAAGTCAAAAGCAAGAGAGGTCACCAATGGATGACTCTTTGCTCAACCATTGTCAACAAGCAGCCCTGAATAAGACTTCAGGAAAACCTGGCCTTAGGAATTTTTGATTTAAAAAAAAAAAAAATCACATGTACAGACTTACTTTATATCCGTGTTTCTTTCTAATTACATTAGGTTTTCAACTGAAAGTATGTTTAAGTCAAAATTTCAAGGGTTAGGGGCTGGGGAGATAGCTCCGTGGCACAAGTGCCTGCCTGGCAAGTGCAAGGTCGTGAGTTTGAACCCCAGTCCCACCAAAAAAAAAAAAAAAAAAAAAAATTTCAAGGGTCAAACAGAAGCAGATTGTTTCACACACATCCCTAATGGTTTTGCCTTGGAATGCCTCTGTGAAGAAAGCCGGGCTGACTAGAGTTCTATAAAAGTGGATTGTCTAAATATCATCCCATACATAGATGCTGATTTTGAGTTCAGTTGTATTAAACTATGAGCACATGTTTCATTAAAAAATTTATGTCTTTTAAGGCATAGTGAAGACAATTGAAACATTCCTTCTCCCCCTGCAGAAACCTAGAAACAAATTCCTTACCACTGGTAGTATCCAGGGGAAACAGGGGTAGCCAGCCAGGAAGGAGAAGGGAGCTCAGTGAGGCCGCCACTAGCAGGCCTGCAAAGATCTGCCTTCAGCCTGCAGTCACAGGAAGATCCCGGAGAACCTCAAACTTTTTCTTATTTCCTGGTAGAAACCCCTGTTATCCAGAGGGCTTCAGCTGAGTGTCCCTGCATCTTTATTTAGCATACTAATGTGCCATCTGTCTTGAGTGTGGATGGCAAAATGTCCCAGAATTAAGTTCTCGGACAGAGGATTGAACTCAGGACCTTGCACTGCCGGGCAGGCCCTAGAGCCACTGAGCTATCTCCCGGCCTTCAGAATTAAGTTCTCAAAGGGAGCAGATTTGGAATGGCCAGTAGGAGGAGAGGGAAGGCCAAGGCGCTCTCAGGCTTAAGCCTTTGGCCGGGCTGCTTCGGGAGGAGACGCTGCCCAACTTTCTCAGCAACACCCACACCTCCTGATGCTCCTCTTCCGCCGCACGCCGGCCCCTCTGGGCCAGAGGTGCGTTCAGTCTGAGCACAGATGGCAAGGACTGGTCTTCGGTGCTTCCAGGATAAAAGAACGGCAGGGGCTGCCTGTGAACACGGGTAGGAAGCTGCACCATGATCGTGCCAAGAATCAGAGCGCACAATTGCAAGATCTATAGCCAAAGTCGGGAGATGCGGGCCAGGAAGTTGGGATGAGAATAAAGGGCAAGCAGATAGAGCCAGACAGGGCGCCGACAAGGGTCTAACAGCAGCTCTTCACCTGGAACCCAAGAAAAAGTCTTTCTTTCTTTCTTTCTTTCTTTCTTTCTTTCTTTCTTTCTTTCTTTCTTTCTTTCTTTCTTATGTCTTTCGCTGTGCAGTTCAGGCTGGTCTTGAGCTCACTTTTGTAGCCCAGGCTGGTCTCGAACCTGCACCGATCCTCCTGCCTCAGCCTCCCGAGGGCTGGAATTACAGGTGTGCTCCACCACGCCCGGCCCAAGAAAAAGTCTTTAAAGAACCGTCGCATTGCCGCAACTTCCGTGGTGTCTTCAGCCAAGTCTCCACAGCCCACCTGCCAGGCAGGGATGCGTCCCTCATCTGAGGGTTGGGGTAAGCAGCAGGGGCTGGAAGAGCTCAGCTTGCGGGGAGGGCAAGACAGACGGACCAGTAATCTAGGCTTTGCTACACATCGCTGATGACCCTTTCAGGAGGCTGCCTTAGCCAAATATATCTCAATTCTCTAATCTGTTAAATGAAAATAACTCCCATGAGAAGGCTGACGGAAGGGATTTTTGAAGGTCTGAGGAACCATGCATACAGGGTGCAACGCCTCGTCCATCAGCTTTATCTCAAGCCCCTTCTCCGCGTACCTTTTATCTTGAGCACCGGAAGCCTGGGAACTCCATGTCCCAGACGTTCCTTCTACCTAGTTTCTGAATATGAAATAAGATCCATTAGTGGGATATTTTTAATAAACAAGGGAGCAAAAGGCACTTTTTCCTCTGTCAGTGGTAGAGACGGTGACCCTCCACAGATGAGACCAGAGTCACCCTGGCTCCTACGTACACTTCCCTCCTAGGCACCCTCTCCAGGGTCTAGGGCAGCTGTTAATTTTTGTATCTTCCTAGTCTCAGGTGGCAGCCTCTGTGGCACAACTTGAATGGTAGGAGTTTTCCGCCTGCCTTTTTTTTTTTTTTTGGTATGGGGAATCAAATGCAAGACCTCACCCTGGTGCCACTGAGCTATATCCCCAGCCCTCACCTTCCTTTCTTGATTCCAGGCTTTCTCATAGTGTAGTGAGCCCTGTTACTTGTGTTCTACTGCTGTGCAGCAAATACACACAACTCATTCTCATAAGGAAAACTGATTGCTTGTTTTACACTTGTATAGGTCTAGTGAGTGCAACTGTGTTCTGTGTTCAAGGCCTCGCTAGACTAGAGTCAAGGGGAGAGGAAAGGGTGGACCCTTTTGGGAGGATGAGTCTACGTCTGAGCTCAGTTGGGCTGTCTGTAGACCTCATTTCCTCCTGGTATTGGGACTGACCTTCCAATTTCTTTGCTTACTACTGAGCAGGAGCCCTCTTCTCCCCAAAGCGATTCACTTTCCTTTCCATGTGGCCTCCTCCACCTGCAAACCAGAGATGGCAGGCTTACTTTCTCACGTCCCGGCCAGCCCATGGTCTCCTGTGTCAAATCCTCACACTCTGTGACCCCCACTTGCTGTTCTGTGTTTAGTCACAGGATGCTCCTTGCTTTCAAGGATCCATTGATTAGATCAGGCCCACCTTCCTTTCTCAAAACAAACTGTGCTGCCTGAGCTGTGGCCACTCCCTTTGCTCTCTGCTCTTTGCTGCCACCATGAAAGGTTGCTCTTTGTCATGTGCCACTCTGCCTTGGACCCGGCTGAGTATGGACTGAAACTTCCACTAACTGAGCTAAATAAACTTTTCCTTCCTTCATTTTGGGTGTCAGGTATTTGTCCTGGCAATGAAAGAAGAGTAATCGAGATAGGTACATCCTAAAAACTTTAAGTGCATCATCACTATTATTATTATTATTATTATTATTATTATTATTATTATTATTATCTTAACATGGTATTTTAGTGCAATGGCACAGCTGAGTTTTACACATAACCTCAGGAGTACTGTATCAGCATATTCACAGGTGCAGGGGGATTATAATGAAACAACTTTGAGGGACTGTTTCAAAATTCTGTGCCCTGCAGTACTCAATCTCCCCAGTTCCTGCTATTGTTACATTACTTTAAAAGCCTCAAAAATATTGGTCAGCCCTCTCCCCTGGGCCAGACACAGGCTTAGGTACCAGTGACTCGAAAGGTAGCTTCCCATTGGCCTGGGAAATCTCAAGGCCAATGAAAACTTAGCTGTGCCATTGCAATAAAACACCATGTTAAGATAATAATAATAATATGATGGTGATGATGATGATGATAATAATATAATAATGATTATGATAATAATAATAATGATGCACTTGAAGTTTTTAGGATGTACCTGTCTCTATTACTCTTCTTTCGTTTCCAGGACAAATACCTGACACCCAAAATGAAGGAAGGAAAGGTTTATTTAGCTCAGTTAGTGGAAGTTTCAGTCCATACTCAGCTGGGTCCAAGGCAGAATGGCACATAGCAAAGAGCAATCTTTCACGGTGGCAGCAAAGAGTGGAGAGAAAGGGAGTGGCCGCAGCTCAGGCGGCCAGCCAGCCTCTCTCCCCTCCTTACATTGTAATGCAGATTATCTACCCACGTCAATCAGCACCCACACCCACAATAAACAGTCACAAACTCCAGAAACTGCCCCATGATTGCAGGAGGGTTTGGGGGGACAACTAGACACAAACCATAACAGTACCCATACAATGCTAACTACTTTATGCCCTGTAATCCATTTAGTCTTCACCTTTAGCCAGAAAGGTAAATGCAACTACTTTCTAAATTTCACAGAGGAGGAAACTCCAAAGTTGAATACAGTTAAGTCACTTTTCCAATAATAGGTGGATTGGGTTTCATAATCCATAAAGATCCAATTCAGGTCAAATTGTGCCCAAGTGCTGCCCAGGTCTGGCAGGATTCTCCTTCACTTCTGTGTCATATGCCCCACCCACCTCTACTCCTTACTGCTATTCCCATAGCCTTGGCTTCCCCTCCCACAGCCAGGCCTGCACTGCACCCTCTCTTGGAGAATTAGACTCTGTCCCTAGTGGTAGTGAGGCCTCAGTGCTTCCTGCCATTTCCTTGCAGTAGTTCTTCCCCAAGGCCTGCTGGATGTGTGAATATGAACACTCTACTCTCTTTGTTTCAGGGCAGGATAGCTGTGAGCCTCGACTTATAGAGGTCCTAAACCTGCCTGTAAAACTTGGGCAAAACTTTGCCTGCAGCTGTACACTTCTCTGTCTTCCAGCCACTACTTTCCTTCTCCTCATCCATTCCTCCAGGAATTCTCTTTTAAACATCTGTACACAGATCTGAGATGGACCCTAAGACCTGACAGTTCCACCATACTTCTTTCCAACCAGAAGAGAGCATGAACTCTCACCCATGGGGTGTAATTGGAAGACCTCTTAAAGAAAGCCTTTCCTGTGAGGAAGATAAGCAGAAGTCCACTGAGGTGGACCAGCGGGACAGAGCATTCCAGTCACAGGAGACCGCACGTGCAACAGCCCGGGATGGGGAAGCTTGAGGGCACTGAAGGGTGGAGAAACAAATTGGATCCCCCAGATCTGAAAACAGAAGCAGGAACCCAACAAGGCCTGGATCCACTGGGCAAGGAGCAGCACTTAGGAGTAAGGGAGACGGAACATGGCCAAAGTTCTACTATTCATATGGCAAACTTTTATGAAGAACTGATGATGAAGCTATGAAACCAACCTAGACACTGTTCAGTACTAGCGATCAAAACCCCTAAGCACGTATGCCTAATTTTCTATCGCCCAAGATTAAAATGCACCCCTGCAGTGGCCGCTGGGCTGGGCAGTGCCCGCACAGAACCCTGGCACTGCTGCAGGGAGTGCCGTGGGATGGGTGGGATGGTGTTCATCTCCCTGGAGCGAGGGCTGGTGGTCCCCCAGCTAAGGGTTCATTTCCCACGACTGTTTCCTGTCTTTGTTCAAAAAGTCTCTTCTGGTGCCATTCCTTTTCATATACAAAAGAATCTGAGGATTCTTTTGATTATCAAACTGGTGGCTGTACAAACACCTGCATTCAGTAATCGAATCGTAGCAGTGGTTGTCAACAGAGCAGGGTTGCAGAAATGCCTTTGAAATTGCACATGGCCCTTTATGGGTCGGGCAAGGGAGACTCGCTCACACCTGCCCAGAGGACCCGATCAGCAGGGTCTTTCTGCCTTGCTGTGTTTACCCTGTTCACCCCTCGTGGGCAGCTCAGAGCACATCCCCTAAAATCAAAATAAAATAATATTGCTGAAAAGAGCCAAAGCCAAATTCCTCACCTGGCATTCTGTCATTTCGAATGCCACAAAAATGAAAGTAAACTAACCACTACCAACAGAAACCTCTGAAATGTGCCAGGGAAGTAACACTCATTTTTTAAATGAATTTTACAGATAAACTATAGGAACTATAATTTTCCTTGATGAATCATATTTTTCTGCCTCTTCTCTTTTTATAAGAACCAATGAACAACAAATTTTTCTTTTACTGATATTCTAAGATAAATCAATCATAGGCACAAAAATCTATGGTAGTAGATATTTTAATACAAGTCTCAGCATAGAGATATCTAAGCCTAACAAAGATGAAGTATACAGTAGAAATTGTAATAAGCATGTATTACCCATGAGAGGCAATTCCACATTCCTTTGAGAAATGATTGCATGTCCTGTTATTCCTGGTATGGTACAACTTTCAGGATCCAAATAAATACTACTCTCTTCATGAAAGTTTCCTTAAGGAAGAAGTTATACAGAAGAGAAGAAGGCTATTTTTAAGATAAAATAGCATTTCATTGACTGTAATCCCAGCATCAGAAGCTTCACGTGGTCAGCTTTCTATGATTCTTAACAGACTGGATTTGTAAATGGGTTATAAACACTTAGCAAATTGGTTTCTTAGTTTTGAGAGTGCCACACATTCTGTTATTGACTTTTTAAATTAGTAGTTTATGTCAGCAATACGTAATCATAATTATGTATCACGGAATACTGGAACATGCATGTTTTGCGTGTTGGTCATTGCAGCCCCCTTCCCCTTCCTCTGAGCAGCTGAAACAGAAGCAACAGAGCCAAAAACTGTACTGTACCCAGGGCGGAGAAGGTGTCCTTGCAGCTGATGGTATTTCTCTTACAGTTTTTTGTTTGTTTTGTATTTTAGGGAAGGGAGATGGAACATGGCCCAAGTTTTATTACCCACGTGGCAAATTTTTATGAAGAACTGATGACGAAGCTAGGAAACCAACCTAGACAGGGTGTTCAGGATCTCACTACTAGATCAGACTCATAGTGATCTGCCCGTTTACAGCCTCCCAAGAGATGGGATTACAGGTGCATGACACCACACCCAGTCTCCATTGCCATCTCTGTGCGCCCCAGGGGTTGGCCAGTAAGGTGGGCCCATGGATCAAATCCCCATCCCCTGTGCCTGCTTGCAGGTGCTTTAATCTGCTAAGCTATTTGGCCAGTCCTCTCTTACAGTTGGTAGCATTTCTCTTACAGTTTTCTTTCCCTTCATTTCCTTTCCCTTCATTTCCCTTCTCTTCCCTCACTCCTCTGTCTCTGTCTCTGTCTCTGTCTGTCTCTGTCTCTCTGTCTTTCTCCCTCTCTGTCTCCCCCCACTTTCCTGTTTGTTTTTGTGTAGAGCTCCATTAATTCTGTTGGCTTCACACCTGCAAGCAAAAGCATGCAGGATGCTCCCATCTGCTCCCTCTTTCTGTAAGACTAAAGAGGCAATAATGGCCAAGGTCTTGAAGTTTTCCAGCTGATTACAGAGGAGTGGATTGTGTTCCACATTACAGCCTTGCAGCCCTGCCTCCAGATGAAAGGAAAGCATAAAAGCATCAGCAAAGCCAGGACTCCGCTGTTCTTGCTCTAACATGCCATCAAATACGGATGGGGCACTCGACTGATGTCGGCATTCTCTTGTTCGTGTCCGGGGGTTCCGCTGAGAATGTCTGAGATCAACAGGTGGCCTCACTAATGGAACAGATTCACTCATTGTTTGTGTGTTTAATGAATCATTGAGTTACTGATCGGCGGTGAGCAATGGAAGCTGTTCAAACAGAAAGGAACCCCAGCCGTGAGGTGCAGCCGCCAACACACTCCTTTGAAGCACCGTTGGCCCCGTGGGGTGCACAGGAGGCTTGGGGTTGACTCCCTACAGTTTCCAGAGAAATGGTAGCAAGAAGAAGAAGGTGTTGTTTCTACTTGGATGATGAAAGTCAACTCAGAGGGACACAGAGCAAGGGGCCAAATGTAAGAAGGGGAGGAAGTGCAAACATCTGAGCCAGACGTGGAGGTAGCGCTGGGAGACAGGTGTTGGCAGTGAACCGTGCCAGGCCCTCATCTTGCCCCCCTGGTCAACAGGAAGCAAGCAAGTGGCAAGGGGCTGAAAGAAGGAAGAGAAAGTGAGCCTGGAGCTCTGCACCAAGTTCATGGTGCACTGGAAGCTCTCTGTCATTGGAGGCAGGACTGGCCCTTTGTGAGATGCTCGCATGTCACACCCCACGGCTTCCCTGTGAGTAGAACCAACTTACAGTAGAGTAGAGCTGTACTTAGTAGACTAAGCTTCTTCTCCTGTGAGTAAGAGTTTTCACATTTCACCATCAAAAATCTGAATTTTAAGCAGACTGCTGGCCCCAATCCAACACTCATTCTACTTGAGCACCTGTCTCCTTGCAGTGGCTTTTCTAGAACAACTCCCTGGCTGAGATGCACCTGGAGCTCTCACTTCTGCAGCACTTTTCCAAATAACAGTTTTTTTTTTTTTTGTTTTTTTTTTGTCTTTTGAGACAGGGTCTCACTGTGCAGTTCAGGCTGGCCTTGAGCTCACTTTTGTAGCTCAGGCTGGTCTTGAACTCGCACTGATCCTCCTGCCTCAGCCTCCCGAGTGCTGGGATTACAGGTGTGTGCCACCACGCCCAGCTACCAAATAACATTTTATGAAGAGGATAAACAGACAGGCAAGCCTTCTCTATGACTCTCTCAGTACTTGGTGAAATCAATTAATTAATTGCTTCTCTTGAGATCTGTGTCTTCTCCTTTGGGCCATGATTGATTGATTGATTGATTGATTGATTGATTGATTGATTTAGAGTACACAGTAGTATTAAAACAGAAAAATTCCAAATGATACAGAATTTCACTCAACAAAAAATATGGGTTTCACAGTACTTCTTGTACTGCATAGTTTTGTCTTCGAATTAGTTATTTAATAGACAGTTATGTGTATGCAAATTGGAGGAAAGAAGAAAAAAATCATAAGCATATGAGAAGAGAGAAAAAAAGAAAAGAACTGAAAAGGGAAGATAAAATAAATGACTAACTGCTCGTTTCCATAGGACAGCAGTAATCCACAGTACAGTTGTCCAAACCTTCCTGCTTACATATATAGATAAATCTTTCCCTCACTCCCTCTGATGCCCTTCCTCTAAATTCAGCAAATCCTTCCTTTTGAACAGGTTCATGCCTTTGTCCCAATATGTATTGTACCCTCCATATTTTATTTTCTCTTTCAGGTTCTCACAATAAGGAGACAATATGATGTTTGCACAGTGGATCTGATTTATTTCACTTTAGAATATGATTCCTAGTTGCATCCATTTACCAATAAAAGCCTCAAATTTATCCTTTTTATTGCTGAACAATATTCCATTGTGTAAAAATACCATGTCTTCTTTACCCATTCCTCTATTGATGGGCATTTAGGTTGCTTCCAAAATTTAGCTATGATTAATTGCACTGTCATAAATATGGGTGCACATATATTGCTGTGGTATAATGTTTTCAGTTCTTCTGGAAAAATACTCAGAAAGGGAATAGCTAGATCTAATGGAATCTCCAATTCTATCTTTTTGTGGAATCTCCACTCTGATTTCCATAGTGGTTGTACCAGTCTGCACTCCCACCAACAGTGGAGAAGGGTGCCTTTTTCCCCAGAGCCCCTCTAGCATTAGATATTGGCTGATTTCATGATTTTAGCTATTCTTTCTGGGATGAGATGGAACCTCAAAGCAGGATTCAGACTACAACATGGCTGTTAAGTGCTGTGTTGTCATTTCCCCTGCTCAAAATAAAGTTGTTTCTTAACTATATCTTTTTGCTATTCCTGTGTTTCAGCCAGGGACACTTGGTCTCATACATGTTTAAAAAACAAGAGATGGAAGCTCTGTGTTGTTTTAATTTGCAATTCTCAAATAACTCATGATATTGAATATTTTTTCTTATATTTATTTACTTGTCATTTGTATTTCTTCATCAAAGAAGTATATATTCATTTTAGATGCCCATTTTTGGATTGAGTCTTTGAATTTTGGGATCCTGATTTTTAAAAATTCTTTATATGTCCCTTTGTCAGTGGAACAGTCAGCTTTAATTTTTTCCCAGTTCATGGAGTTCTTTTTACTCTGTGGGTAATTTCTTTTGAAGTACAGAAACTTTTCGAAAAGATGGGATCCCAGTTGTTGACTATTCAAAATATTTCCTGTATAATTTAGTTTTTGTTAATGAACTCTCTACCTACATGTATATCTTTAATATTTCTATCTATATTTTCCTCCAAGTGATTTAGTGTTCCTGTAGATCCATTTTGATAATAGTTGGTGAGTGGTGATAGACATGGGCCTAAGTTTAGCCCTCTGGCATGGAAAGTCAGTTTTTTCAGCACCATTTATTAAAGAGACTATGTTTCTTCCAGTGAACATATCTGGCCCCTTTGTCAAAGATAAGGTAGCTGAGTGTGTTTGTAGCTGTGGCTATAGCTTCTAACCTGTTCCATTCATCCTCATGTTTGTCTTTTTGCTAGTACCATGCTGATTTTATCACAATAGCTTTATAGTAGAATTTCAGGTCAGGGATTGTGGTTTCTCCTGCCTTTGTCGTTCTGGACTGCTTTTGATATTGTAGCACCAGATGCTCTTCTGGCACCAGGTGAATTTTAGGAATGTTTACTCTGGCTCTGTGAGTATGAATTAAGATTGTGTTGAATCTGTGTAATGATTTTTGGAGTGTAACCATTTTGACAACATTGGTTCTTTCTAAATAGGAGCAGGGAATATCTTTCCATTTTCTGAAATCCTCTTCCATCACTTTTCTCACAGTACTGTAATTTTGACTGTATAAATCCTTTACTTTCCTTGTGAGAGTAATATCTAAATATTTCAGTTTTTTAATGCTATTGCAAAAGGCATGATTTCCCTAATTTCTCTCTTGGTACATTCATTGTTTGTATACAAAAATGCTAATAATTTTTCAGTGTTGACTTTGTGTCCTTCTATGTTACTCAATTTAGTTATTTCCATAACATACATGTCTCAGTGGAGTTTTGGGGGTCTTTTATATACGGTATCATGTCATCTGCAAGCAATGATAATTTCACTTCTTTATCAATCATTATTCCTTTTATTTCTCTCTCCTGTCTAACTGCTCTGGCTAATGTTTCCAGAACTATACTGAACAGAAGCTAAAACAGTGGACATCCTTGTCTTTTTCTTTTTTTTTTTTTTTTTTTTTTTTTTTTTTTTTTTTTTTTTTTTTTTTTTTTTTTTTTTTTTTT
>PVJA010014502.1:0-47321 GCA_004027025.1 Myocastor coypus | reverse complement strand
TTCTTCTTCTTCTTCCTCCTCCTCCTCCTCTTCTTTCTTCTTATTCTCCTCCTCCCTCTCCCCCTCCCCCTCCCCCTCCGGCCTCATGAGGCCCTGCCTGGCTGGATACACATCTGCTGCTCAGTCAGCAGCTCCTAGTCCAAGAGTCCACTGTTCAATGAAGAAGGGAGCCCTGGCTTACATCTTCTATAATAATGTCATAGTTTTTCACTACATCAGGCATCATGGTGCTGCCATTTTGAGAAAAGTTGCCAGCAGATACTTTTGTGTTCAAGGGTATGGTGGACTGACAATTGGTGGTCAGCTTATAATACCCAGCTAAACTGAACCATCATGGTGCTGGGCATGGGAGGCCCACCTGGGGGTTGTTGTGGCAGCATAAGAGGCAGAACTGGAGAGGAAGACATTTAGAAACTGTAGGGAGAGACTGTAGAGAACTGGTGGGAGCTGCTGCTTCTCCTGGAGGCACTTGTCATGCTGGCTTTCCCGATGAACTCAGCCATTCTTTCCATTGAAATATGCTTGAGACCTCACTATCACTGAGGATGGCTGCAGAACCTTTTGGGGGAGCTCTGGGCCTTACTTTGTGCACGGCTTCCTGGCTCTAGTTCAGATTCCTCAGCCTGCTAGCACAGGTCCTTTGTCTCTCTGGCATAGATTTCCTAACTTCCACCACTGACCTTTGGGGCTTCTCAGTGCAGATTTGTGGAACAGGTCTGCATGAGGCAGTGTTGTGGGCTCTTGTCCTCCAGCTGGACTCATGGGGGGTCATTGTTAGGGGCTCCAGGTCTTTCGCTGGACTCATGCAGTTCATTACCAGGGGATCCAGACCCCCAGCTAGATTCTTTGGTCTTTAGTCTGTGGACAGATTTCCTGCACTCTTTTTGTATATGCTACTTCAGGTGACTATTATAAAGTAGTATTATATTTAGGTGTCCTGTATGTATTGTCCTCCTAGAAAAATCCCACACCACAGCACAGAGATGATGGAAGACATATCTGGGCAGAGGAGAAATGCTGCCATGAAACTTTTGGTTAAACACAGGCAAGGCCCCAAGGCACATTTGGATTGAATGCTGGTTGAGGCAATGAGGAGGAAAGGGATTTTCAGAATAAGTAACAGTAGTATTTTTCTTTAATGAGAAGCTTTCATCTTTCAAAACTTAAGACTAGTTTGGTATGATGGTGCATGCCAATAATCCCAGCGCTCTGGGAGGCTGAGGCAGGAAGAGCACAAGCTTAAGCCCAACCTAAACAGCTTAGGAACTTAGCAAGGCCCTGTCTCAAAATAAAAATTTCAAAAAAAATCTTTTAGAAAAGGATGTGGGAGGGATTTAGTTGAATGCAAAAGCCCTGGGTTCGATCTCCATTACCACAAAATAATTAATAAGTAAAATTAAAAAATAAACTTTGGAGGAGCCCTGTGATATGATCCAGAGACAGGACTTTGATAGTTTGGAGCCTGGGAAAGAGGGTGGCACTGCACGCCCAAGATTTGTGGAGGAGCCTAGGTGAAGGGAGAGAGCTTCTTGCGTGGAGCGGTGGCTGCTGGGGTGTGGTTCCAGCAGGGTGCCCACCAAGTTTTCCTCCTGCGCTGTTTTCCCCTTTTGTCTTCTTCAAGCTTTTAGAAAAGCCTATGACGTGAGGCACCATGGTCCATAAGGATAAGGGAGGGCACTGCCCCCTGCTGGCCCCATATGGGGCTGGGGCAGTGGTAATGGCATTGACTTAGTGCTAATACCAGCTCTCGCTGCCTGCCCGGGGTGACGAAAAACTGTCCCCAAATGGCTAAAGTTCATTTAAATTTTTTTTCTAAATCATTTATTTATTCATTCATTTATTTAGTATAGGGTCTCGCTAGGCGGCTCGGACTCATACAGATCCTCCTGTCTCAGCCATCACACCCAATTTTGGTTTCTGTAGCCAGCATGGTGCCCAGGCTTCCAGGTACTGGGGACTGAACCCAGGTCCTTGAGCTTGCCAGGCTGGTGATTAGACTGCTGAGCTAACTCCTCAGCCCTCCAAAAAATAATTTTCTTAAAAATCTTTTATTTGGCTAAAGATCTTAAACATTCCTTCGCTCATCTCATCTCCTCTACCAGCCTCAGTGCTTCACCTCCAGCTGCCCTGATCTCCCTGCTCTCACTCACGCTTTGAGCATGCTTACGCTCTCTACCCACAATGCTGTGACCCTACCTATCAACGAGACCCAGTCTTTCCCCTTCTGCAAGCCTTTCCTCAAATATCACCTTTGTCTGTGAGCCTTCCCTGACCAACTGACGAAAAGCACAACACTCACTCTCCTGCCCTGCTTCATCCTCTCGTCACTGCCACTGTAGGGACCAGCAGTGCTTGGGCAGCATCTTACTGTCACATAGCAAGAATTAGCTGGAGCCACTGATGGATGTGAAAATTTAACATTTATCTTAGGGCAAAAGAGAGGAAGAAAAACAAGCAAAGAAGAACTGATCAAGGAGTAGAAGCGCTCTGAAGGACAACAAAAAGATAAAGCCTGCAGACTAGATGGGCAAGAAACAAAGGGCAGTGGCAGCAGAGCCAATGGCTACCATCTTTTGCATCTTGTCTCTGACATTAGATCCAGCACATCTCATCAAAAACCTGCTTGATCTTTGTGTGTGTGTGCATGAGGGGGACCAGGGATCAAACTCAGGACCTCATGCTTCCCAGACAGGGGCTGCACCTACTTGATCTTGGGTTAAAAAGTTGGTATTAGGTAGAGCACTTGGCTTCATCCCAAGTGAGAAGATTTGTATCATGTTTCAGGCTGGCGAGCTGCTGTTCTGCATCTGTGGTTAAAAAGTTTCTGCCACTGACAGGCCATGCCCAGTAGCCCAGCCACGGTGTCACACCCTTGTCCCCTGCCCCACTCTTCTGTTGTGCTTATCTACCATCCGAAGCTTATTGTTGTCATTGGCTGCCTGCTTAGAGTACAAGCTATGTGAAGGTGGGACCACTGTCCCTTTTGGTCACATTTGCATCCTTAGTGCCCAGAGTGGTATTGGCACAAGTTAGACATCAATAAAAGTTATCAGACGGATGAGTAAAGAGGACGATGTCTAGATTCTACGGAGTCAGTGGTTTGCAAAGCTCACTGAAAGGAAGGAAGTTTGCATGGATACTACAGACAAAAACCACTGCTGGGCCAGTGAGGTAGGAACAGGTTCACGCTGAATGATTGATCATTTGCATTCTCATGTTTGGCTTTGAGGGTATTTATAAGTTATAAGTGACTGAGTGGTTCTTTAATGATGTTTTGTAGAAACTTTGGCCCTGTGCAGTTTCCTTAATGTTTTGTTTTTGAGACAAAGTCTCATTATGTAGTGCAGGTTAGCCTTGAACTTGCTTATGTGCCCCAGGCTGGGGCACATGATCTTCTTGTCTCCCCCCAGTGACGGATTGCAGGCATGGTCCATGTACGACACCCGGTACCCTCAATGTTCTTACTTTTATTTTCAAATATATTTTGAGACTAAAACACATGCTTGAATGCAGGATGTATTAAATTTGAATGCACTCTGATGCATTAACTAGTATTGTCACATTGACTCACTCTAAAAATAAAGCTTTGGAACAAAGACTATTTTGCTATTTTTATGAATACATTTTGATTTTATATAAATGTAGTTATTAAAGGTTATTATAAGTTTTGTGTTCTTTATTTATGGCACTTTATTTGTGATATGAGATGCAGGCAGTAAGATAATTTAGTGGTGTTTTATTGGAGAAAAACTAGTTTTCTACTATTCTCTTTGAAGCTTCAGAAAAAGGTTAATTGAAGATTACCTTGAGATGCGCAAGATGAACTTAAAATATATTGCCATTTTCACTGCATTTCTCAATATTGTCTGATCAAAACAAAAAAATCATGAATTGGTGCCAAACTAATAAGTAGCAGAAAAGCTTCTTGATGCCTTGCTTTCTATAGTTTTTGAAATGGTAATTATTTGGCATTTGTAATACAATCAGTAATCTTTGTTGACTTCCTTGTTTCTCTTATGAAACTGATACAAGTATGCAAAAGAAAGGTAAGTAGGTACTTTTTCCTTTCTACTTTGTTTTGCTCATATTAACTATTTCAGCCTTTCTGTTAATTGGCCAATTAATAGTGTTACTTGTTTTTTTTTTTGGGGGGGGGGGACACCAGGGTTCAAACTCACAACCTAGCACTTGCCAGGCAGACACTTGTGCCAGGAAGCTACCTCCCTGGCCCCTAATAGTGTTCTTAATGAATGTATTTATGTTTTTATTATTTCTTCTTATTGCTCATCTTAAGATGATTTTGATTTTTTTTCTTTAGTTTCTTAGAAGTCAATTAATTTTATTGTTTCTTGTCTGATGTTTACTGTGCAGCCAGGGCAGGTCTACTGGATAGAATATGCACTGTCCTTCTATACTTCACTGCATCCTTTAAAGTTTGTTTTTGACCATGTGACTGGTTCTAGCCAGTGTACTGTGAACAAAAGAGATGAACGCTTTGGGCTGTATTGATGCCGCTTAGAGACCATGTTTTCTCTCCTTCCTTCCCTTGTTCCCGTAGTCTTATAGGCCTTGTGTGCTACTAACGCAGACACCAGATGGACAATGTCCCATCAGCCTGCGTCCCTACACCCTGAGATGAACACGGAATGTGAGCAAGGGTTAACTTTATTTTGTTAGGCCGCCATGATTTTGGCATTAACCTGTGGTGCTGGATATTAGTTGCTTACATTTGCTAACAATGTGTTTGAGGCTTACTTTTCCTCTAGCTTTAGATATATTCCAAGATTTTTTTTTTTTTTTTTTTTGAGACAGGGTCTCACTGTGCAGTTCAGGCTGGCCTTGAGCTCACTTTTGTAGCCCAGGCTGGTCTTGAACTCGCACCGATCCTCCTGCCTCAGCCTCCCGAGTGCTGGGATTACAGGCATGCACCACCATGCCCGGCATATTCCAAGATTTTGATTCGCAATAAGATCGTGTTTTGGATTTCCCCCCTTAGAGATATGTGTAACAGCTCCCCTTTGCTCTTTCTCACAGTTGCAGCTCGGATGTGCCCACCGCAGCTGCTGGAATCCTAGTCTGACCTGAACTTTAAGCCTATGAGCTCCACACATGGCAAGCTGTGTGATACAAATGAGGACGGCCAGCCAGTCCCGCCCAGAGCCTTCTGCATTTGTCCCCAACTTGCTGCTGTTCAGATGTTGTGCCCTGCCAGGTTACCCATTCTTGGTTCCACCATCCTTCACAAATCTAGGGGCTGGGGAGATAGCTCAGTGGCACAAGTGCCTGCCTGGCAAGTGCGAGGTCCTGAGTTCAACCCCCAGTACCGAAAAAAAAAAAAAAGAAAGAAAGAAAGAAAGAAATAGAAAGAAAGAAAGAGAAAGAAAGAAAGAAAAGAACTTCACAAATCTACTTCCTCTATGGCAGTGGCAGTGAACCTAAGACGTACACAGTACAGTGGGCTGTTTACGTCACTACGTACTCATTGATTGATTGGTTGCAGTACCGGGCATTGAACTCAGGTCCTTGAACTTGCCAGGCAAGCGCTTATTCTACTGAGCTATTTCCCTGGCCCCTATCACTGCATACTGTAAAGGCTCACCAGCACTGCCCAATGTCTTCGCAGCTGCAGTCTGTCTTTCTGGTTCCTCCCCACACTGAGGCCTGCCTACACTCTAGCTTGGATGCAGCTCAAATGGTTCCAGGTGCCTAGTGTCCCAGCCAAGCCCTGCCTGCTCAGGTCAGGAAGAGAAACGCTATCCTAGGGTTTTTCTGCAGAACCCCTTCCATCTTGTGTTCTGTAGAAAGTCAGAGGCTCACACTACGCTACATTGAGTGGGTGCTGGCGATCTAGGTGGTCTCAGCCTTGAGTTTGGCAGAATCAGGGCTTTCTGCAGCCCCCTGGCAGTCCCAAGGGAGGATGGAGATGGTGCCACTGCTGACACGATCCTTTCCACAGCTTCAGGGCAATCTGTGTTCTTGGGCTTTTTCTTTAAGAGGAAGTGTGGGAATACATATGATTTATAATGTAAACAATATACACTGACAGGATGTGAATGAATAAAAGATGAGTAAACAAAAGCACAGAAATAAATAAGCCTCCTCCCTTGGCCCTGCTCTGAGCAGCAAGGGAAATGGTGCGAGCATCCCAGCTCTACAGGGCACCAGTAACTATGGCCAGTGGGCGGTCTCCATGTCCACCCCCTAGTCCCCAGCCCCAGAGGCCCAGCAGCTCTTCAGCGAGTACTTGTCACGCTGACCCAGCCTGGTGCACAGGACAAGCGCAGCGCAAACCTCACTGGTGTTGACACCCTGGGCAGAGCAGCCTGACTCTTCCTGTTGCTCTCCAGCCATCACCATCTGCGAGTAAAGGGACTTGCATAGATGTCCCTGCCCTTCAGGAATGCGCATCCATTGTCCCTCTTCACAGTGTGATGCTCACTATTGTTGGTCTCAGTTTTCTCATGCAGGAAAAGGGGAAGTTCTAATGGGAGATCTCAAAGAACTCGTCCCTCTCTTATCCTCTGGGAGACAGCTCTGGCTGTCCCCAATTGTTCCCAGAGTGTGCAAACAGGTGCACACTGTTCCTTTCCCTTCTGGCTTCCTGGCAGCTCTGGGGTGGGCACATTTTTCTGGCCCCGCAGCTCCTGGCAGGCTTTTAGTGGCAGATTCATGGAGCCTCCAATAGCCCTCCAACAGGTCAGGCCCTGTACCCTTCTTTCCCTGGTCCATGTGTGCCAGAGGGTACAGACATCACTTCCTGCTCCTGGGACCCCCTGCTGCAGCTTTGAGCAATCCGATGGTGACCCCTACTCTGGGGCTGCACCTTTTGGCTTAGGATCCAATTTGCCCTCAGGAGAGACTAGAAGAGGTGGGGAGTTGAGAGAGAGAAATCAAATCAAAGAGGGATATATACCTAGGCAGCTGTGAGACAGGATTTAGGAGACAAAAGAAGCAGGCAGGAAGAGAGACTGTACCTTCTGGCTGGGACTAGCAGGACAGAGGAGCTCTCCTGTGAATTAGGGACCTGAATTCTGCTTTAGGCCCATCCTTAGTACCGTCTCTCGATTGCTCCCCCAGCCTCCCAGCAGATGGCACTGTGTGTATGGGATCCAAGGGGACAGTGCCCGTGATTGGCAGCTGAGGATACTGCAGATTAGATAGCAAGAACAGAACCATGGTCCTTCTTGTCAAAGATCTGGAGGTCAGATAAGGGGTCATTTACTCTGCTAAAGGATCACCCATCATCCTCCTGAGCTGCTAAGGGGTGGCTTACACAGGGAGAGAGGCCAATGGTGATAAACCGCTTCTGTCTTCACAGCTGTTCAGTCCACCCTGCCTTGCCCAGGGCTAAGGCGCCACGTGGGCCTCCAGGGTTATTAAGATTGGCAGTGGGCCTCAGCTCACTTCTACACCGAGGAAGGCCACGCCTGTGTAGTCAGCTATACGGCTGTAACACTGTCCTCCGCTCTTAATTTAGAGCTCCTTCTGGATAGCTCTCCCAAGTCTATTCCATTCTGTATCCTGGGTCCTGCACCAGAGGTGGATGGTGCGGGCCCTGAACCTATTTACACCATCCTCTAAGTTCAGCCTTACAGACTGCTCCCCTTGCCAGGATGAAATTCCCTGTAGGCAGACATGGTCCAAAGTAGCAGATAGCTCAGTTCTTGTTGACTGTCCTGTCCCCTAAGCCCTAGGCTGCCCCCTGCCCAGCCTGAATCATGAATTCCCACAGGTACAGACCTTTCATCTTATCCTGGGCCCTTTCCCAGAGTGAGATTCAAGATTCAGAATTCATATTCTTGTTTATCAACAAACTGAACCTGGAGGGAAATAGCGTGTGGGTCACCGGAACTACAGTTAGCTTGGCCCAAGAGCAGACACCTTAGCTTCTCGTTGTCTTCTGCATGGCTGCTATAACCTGCTCCTCTGAGACCTCCAGATGCCTCCTGTCCCTCAGTAACATTGTAGAAAGAGCCGAGCCATCAAGTTAGACGTGGATCGTAATCTCTAATCTCTCTCCCAGTTACCATCTGTGTGATGAGACAAATCATCTCTTTCATGAGCTCCAGCTTCCTGTTTTAAAAATTGAGAATTTTAATAGAATTTGCCACATGTAGCTAAGGGAGCAGTGGATGAGCCCAGTGGATAGAAGCTGCACTGTCCTTGTGAGATTGACTGATATGGATGGTGAAACTATGGCAGATGTCTCACGTTGGCCATTTCCCAGGGAACTTCTGTTAAGGCATGCGTCTAGAGGCCCCTCCAAAGCCCCACGGGAGGGGAGCTTTTCAGAGGTGGCTGGGTCTAGAGTGCATGTCACTGGGATTGATTCATGGTACAATGCTAGGATTAAGGGGGTGGGGATCGGTGCTATGTACCCTGAGGGTGGGTAGCTAGGGTAAGATGTAAGGGTCAGAAAGAAGCTCATCTCTTCTCACTTGCTTTTTCACTGCTTGGTGCTTCCTGGTTCACTGGGAGCGACTTCTCCCCTGCGATGTCCCTTGGAGTCAGCTGACTATGGACTAAAACCACTACAAACTGTCAGCTAAGTAAAACTTTCCTTAACTTTGAATGTCACAGCAAGGAGGAAAGTAATTATGCCAGTCTCTGAGGACGCTGGTGTAGTGGTTGATACATTGTGTCAACTTGGCTGAATGGCTCAGCGGGCCCCGGTTCCCTGTTGGCGGGAGCCCCACGCTGGGGTGCAATTGGTTCCTCCCTGGAGCGTGACCAGGGCCTGCTTAGGATATGATTGGCTCCTCCCTAGAGCGGGATCAAGGGCCCATCCTGGGGTATGATTGGTTCTACCCTAGGACACAATGGGCCCACGTCAGAATGACTGAGCACAAAGAGATTTGTTAAAGGACTGAGGAAGGAGTCAAGACTTCACTTCGTGGGAGAAGCTTCAGACTTCGCATTCAGCCTGGATTTCATCATCTGGCTTGCAACACAGACTGTTCAGCCTCCAGCTTGATCTTTTGCCATCCGTCACAGACTCTTCAGCGTCCATCCATTACAGACACTTCAGTCTTCCATCGCAGACCTGTCAGCCAACAGATAGAGACACGGAGCGCTGCAGTAAAGTCCAGACCTCGGGACTGAATTCTTCAGTCCACAGAGTGCAGATGCCCGGTGCACGCTTCCTCATCTGACTCTGTGGCTGACTATTGTAAGCCAATCTTATAATTCCTTATAGATTGTATATTTTGTGTTAATATCCATTCCTTATATTATATCTGTTCTGTTCCTCTAAGTAAAACCCTGAGCAATACAGCTGGTGTCTTGGCTCTGTTTGCTCTTATCTCCAGGCTCTGGGCCTGGGCTTGGTTAGCCCAGAGAGAATGTTTAGGGTTATCACATTATTTGAGAAAATTCTGGTTGAGTAAAAGTTTGTTAAGTGCAGGGCTTGACATAAGCCAAGAGCATTAAGAAATAATGAATAGGTTCCCCAAATTTAAAGATCCAATCCAGGGGCCCAGCGGGATGGCTCAGTGGTTTAAAGCACCTGCTTGGGAAGCTTGGGCGGCTTCAGAGACCGCGGTTCGATCCCCGGCACCACATGCTTCGCCAGCCCTGCCCTTGGGGAGGGCTGAGCCGGGCATAAAAATGAGTGAATAAACAAACAAGGGTTCTGAAATAAGAAAAAAATAATAATAAATAAAATAAATAATTCTTTAAAAAAAATAAAAAATAAAGATCCAATCAAAAAATGGACAGACACTTCATATTCTGTTCTAATAAGAACAGACACTTCTCAGATGAAGAAGTACAAACAGTAAATAAATACATGGAAAAATGTTCAACATCATTGGTCATTTGAAAAGTGGAAATTGAAACGATACAGATTCCATCTCACTCCAGAAAGCATGGCTATCATCAAGAAATCAACCAGTAACAAATGGCAAAGCTGTGGAGAAAAGGAACCCTTCTTTACTGTTGGCAAGTGACTTGGCTTCTTTTTCATTGCTGAGACAAAAATCCCTGACACCCAAAGTTAGAGGAAGAAAGGTTTATTAGGCTCACGGTTTGCAGAGGTTTTAGTCCGTAACTGGCTGGTTCCCAGGCAGAGTGGTACATGGCAGGGGGGCAGCTGTTCATGGCTGTGGCAGATAACAAAAGCAAGGACTGAACGGAACAGCGTCTTTCTGCCCCTTTTATATTCTAATCAGGCTCCTGGGATTAGAACAGTGCCGAGCCAATCAGTTAAGTGATCACACACCCTTAATCCCAGCATCACACTCTCTAGGTTTGGCCACCTCACCCCCCACCATGGCTTCATGAGGCTTTGGGGAAACATCTACACATAAACCACAACAGTGAGAGTGTAAATGGGTACGACCTCTATGGAAATCACTATGGAGATTCCTGAAAACCCCAAAGCCATAAGTTCTGTTTGACTCAGCCATTTACCTTCACAAAAGAGCTAAAAGCATCGTGCCAGAGTGACGTAAGCATACCCATGCGTAGATCGGCAAAATTTATAATAGTCAAAACCTGGGACAACCCATATGTCCCTCAAAAGATGAGTCAATAAAGAAAATGTATTTACATGTAATAGAGTACTACTCTGCCATAAAGAAGGATAAACCTGTACCATTTTTATAGAAATGAGTAAAACTTATATTATGGTTTATGTCTAGTTGTCCCCCCAAAGCCTCATGCAGTCATGGGGCGGGGACTTCAAGAGTTTGAGATTTGACTCATGATCCACTGGGATGATAGTCTTAGTACTGCTGGGATAATGGATATGAGTGCTACACCCAGCCTGGGGCTGAGAGCCTGAATGTAATATGAGGGAGACAGAGAGACAGACTCTCTCTCTCTCTCTCTCTCTCTCTCTCTCTCTCTCTCTCCTCTCTCTCTCTGTCTCTCCCCTCTCTGTCTCAGTCTCTCCTCTCTCTCTGTCTCTGTCTCTCCTCTCTCTGTCTCTGTCTCTGTCTCTCTGTCCCTCTTTTCTCTCTCTGTCTCTGTCTCTCTCTGTCCCTCTTTCTCTCTCTCTGTCTCTCCTCTCTCTGTCGCTCTCTGTCTCTGTCTGTCTGTCTGTCTGTCTGTCTGTCTCTCTCTGTTGCCATTGTTGCTGTTCCTCCTCCATGAACTGCTGCTCTCTGCCACGTGCCCCTCTGCCTTGGAGCCAGCTGAGTATGGACTGAAACTTCCAGTGACCTTGAGCTAAATAAACCTTTCCTTCCTTCATTTTGGGTGTTGGGCAATTTGTCTCAGCAACGAGAGAAGAATAACTGAGATACCTCGAGACCAAAACTTTAAGTGAAATAAATTGGAAACACAAGTTTAAACATCATATTATTTCTTTTGTGTGAGAAATTCAAAGGGTGCATAAAGAGCAAAGAGAAAGGAAGGGAAATACGGAAATAAAGCACTTGCAAGTGGGAAGGGGAGGAACGGCTGAAGGCAGGGGAATGGGAAAAATAGTTATGATGCATTATGTACGCGTACTAATTCTCTATGATGAATGTGATCATTATGTTGGCAAATATATAGTAATAAAAATAAATAATAATAAAATAGAATGAATGAATGAAACAATCAGTGTAACCTCTAGTTCGCTGCCGCCATCTCCTAATAGATCCTCTTGACTTCTTGGAGGCATTTTCCAGGAGGAAAGATGCAGACGTTCAGGGCCCCAGTTCCCACACTTCCTGCTTCCCCCTTGGCCAACCACTATGGTTTGGGGTACTTTCCTTTCTGAGTCTCTAGTTTCCCACTTCCAAATGGTACAGGTTGGCCTCAGCAGGGACTTTCTGCTCTGGGATGACTGAGTCCTAAAGGGAGAGAGTTTGGAAGCGGGGCTAAGAGCACAGTAAATCATTCTTTCACAGGTGGTGGCAGCTCCCCAAATGTGAGGAGGCGCGGTGTTCGAAGAGTATTTTCCAGAGAATTGGTAGGAGGGAGTGCGGCATGGCAGGCAGAATCAGGAATGGCCATGGGGTCTGGATGTCGGTACTATCGCTGCTTCCAGGCAGTCTATGTCCCTTCATCCTGTAGCCCCACACTTTGTTCACCCTGGCAGTCATTTCTCTGACCTGTGCTTCCAAGACTCGGGAAGGACATAGGGAACATAGAGAAGAGCAGTGATGTTCTTCTACCCCTACATCTGGGAGGCTGAGAGTCTTGGGATGCAAGCTTATTTCCTCAGGGCCATTATGAGGCAAGAGCACTGTTCAGATCAGCCCAGTCAGGGAGGTGCCTAAGCATGGAATCAGCTTTCAGAAACTCAGGGACAGGACTCTAATGGGGACAGGGTCCCAAGAGCCTGGGTGAAAGCCGGTTCCAGATCCCTGATACTGGAGGCCTTCACCGGTGGGTTCTTACACTCCCTGCAGCAGTACTTGACCACAGGCTGAGCTGTACCCTGCTCATCTGGTTTTTCTCTATCACTTATCAATATTTTCTTACAGTGTTCCATGCACTTTCTGACATTCTAGCTCCACTTTATTCTTGACTTCTCAATTGCCATAAATTCCGTGGCCCTCCAGGATTCACACTGCCATACTCTACTGTAAAACCTCTCTAGAGCCATCTTTCTTTATTTCCCAGTTCTGCTAAATATTATGTTTTTCACGTTTTATAAGTCAAATTTTCTAGAGCAACAATATGATTTGTCTTCCTGGTCAGGTACCAAGTTCTTGTCCAATCATCTGTGTTAGCAGATAAAAGCATAATGCTTGCTTCCTGGAAGGGATAATATCAAACTCTCAGATGGCGTGCAAGGAGGATTCCAGCACTTGGGCATGTTGGGCCTGCACAAGGGAATCTGACTGGGGTGGTGGGAGCCAGGGATGTGTCCTTCTCAGTTTCTTGGCAAGTTATGCATCTTTGTGTGAGATCACATCAACCCAGAGAAAGGGGGAAAAGGGTGAATTCGGCAGAGGAGTAGTGGCCCTGTGGTACCCCAACTATAAATTAACATATCATCTTCATATCACTCAGGACAGTGCATCTCTTACCTCTCCTCTATTCTACTTTGTATCTACTACCTTTGGTGCATAACAAACTAAACTTTTCCCAAAACTTGTGGCTTAACATAGAAACCATTTATTATTTTTCGTGGGTCCATGGACTGGCTGGGTGGCCATGCTAATCTGTGTCTGGTTTGATTGACCTAGGCTAAGCTTCTTCAGTGAGTCTCAGCTGGAAGTAGGACTGTTTAGGATGGGATCATCCACTGGCTCATAGTCCTGCTCCTGGAAGCTGGCTGGATTTCAGCTGGGGGTGCAGAGGCATCTGGGTACACATCTGTCATTAATTAGCAAGCTAGTCTGGACTTGCGTACACAGTTTGTCAAGGTCCAAAGAAAATAAGTAGATATATGCAAGGCCTCTTTGGGTGTAGGCTTGGAATTTGCACAATGTCTCTTCTGCCACATTATCTTGGCTGGGTCACAAGATCCACTGCAGATGGAAAGGGTCAGAAAAAAAACTCTTTATTGGGCACAGTGGCACATGACCATAATTAATTCTAGCACTAGGGAGGTTGAGGCAGGAGAATGGTCGGTTTGAGTCCTGTCTGGGTTGTGTAGCAAAAATATCTCAGAAAAAGTGAAGATGGGGGACTTTTGATGGAATATATTCCAAGTCACAGTGTCAAAGGGAAAGTACAGTCCTTTTGCAGTCTATCACAAGCCCCTGTGACCATGATGTCCCTTTACAGGCAAGGAAGAGGTGACTCAAAAGAGGACCAATGAGTAGTTCAAGAGAACCCTTGAAAGCAGAAGCATGTGGGACTGCTTCCTACTCTTTCATTCAGGTCTGATATTCTTAGAAGTGGGCTCAGCCATGCGAGGACAAGGTGCATGGAGCTGCTCGGGCCCCAAGCCTTTGCTCTCACAATCATGAGCTCTTATGGCTGCCAATTCTTCCTGAACTTCAGAACACACTCTTGGGGAGATGCGGGGAGAACCAGCAGGCTTTCGCATCTCTGGGAAGAGGCCTATAATTAGCCTGAACTCCCAGTTTCTTCACTTCCTCCCTCCACATACCCATAACTTCTATTTTTTGTCCTTATACTACTGTGATGGTTTATGTCTAGTGGTCCCCCCAAAGCCTCATGCAATCATGGGGGTGAGACTTCTATAGATTGAGACTTGATCCATGATCCCTAGGAATATGTGTTTTAATACTGATGGGATTATCAGTCTGAGTAAGGCTGAGATTATGGGTGTGGTCTAGGGCAGATATCCTAAGGCAGAGAGCCTCAATGTAATATAAAGAGCGACACAGGGACAGGCTAGAGCTGTTGCTGTTTCTCTGCTGCCCTGTTTGGTTGGCTGCCTCTGCCACCATTTTGTTGCTGTTCCACCGCCATGCACTGGATGCTCTCTGTCCTGTTCCATTCAGCCTTGGGCCAACCGAATATGGACTGAAACCTCCACGAACCGTGAGATAAATAAACCTTTCCTTCCTTCATTTTGAGTGTCGGGTATTTGTCCCAGCAACCAGTAAAAAATGACTAAGACAACTACTTAGCAACCCTTGCCTATTGGCGCAAACTTGAGCTTGTCCTTAACCAAACTGCTTTACCTATGAGGTCTTATTTTTCAGAATTTCCTGTGACCAAAGCTCATGTTTATTTCAATGTTCACACCTCTTTGCCTGGCTCTACTGTTGGCCTAATTGTGCTTAGCAGTAGCTCAAGTCCTTTTTCCGGAAGTCTTTCAGTCTTCTTCTGGAATTGGTTCCTCATTACCCTTCCACTGACCTACTGTATTGGCTACTGTCTTGTCCACACAACCAGGCTTCTCTTTCCCCACTGCCACTGTCACCAAGTTCCTAATCACAGATCCATCCAGGCATTCACCTTTCCTGTTCCTGCATATAGGGAGCTGAGTACCACTAGGGCCAATTTCCCAAATGCACAACACTGAATCCTACAAATTATAATACCTTTTCTGTCAGGCCTCCAACACCACCACTCATCCTTCTACTGGTCCCTGCATCTGTCTCCTGCTTTCCAGAGAAACTGTTTTAGAATTTATTCTCCTTTAACCTCATGCTGTACTGCCTGCCACTTCACTCATTATTAAAAAAAAAAAAAAAAAAAAAAAAAAAAAAAAAAAAAAAAAAAAAAAAAAAAAAAAAAAAAAAAACTCTAAGAAATAGAAACCTTCATATGGAAGCTACTTTGATGCCTTTCCCTATCAATAACAAATTGCAGCCTCTTCTGACTGCTAGCTTTGACTTTAAATAGTCATCAAACTCCAGCTTTTCTGTCTTCTCCTTGGAGAGCCACTTCAAAATGACACCTGCCTCATGGGTATTTAGGCTTAGCCTGCAGGGGTTCACAGCCACGTGGATGATGTGGAAGTCTTAGTGCAGTGTGAGAGAACTTGTCCAAAGCAAGACAAGGAAAGTTAAAGCAGATCCCATTTGGGGATAAGTTATAGTTCCGGCATTAGAAACACTCAAAATAAACTCAAAGTCAAAAAGCATAATGGAAGGGTCAGATTGGCTTGTGGGATAAAAGTTGGTGTCACAGAAAAAACAGATAAGAAAAGAACAAGGAAGAGTGAGTCTAGGTGATTATCTAAGCGGCCTTAGAATACCCATATAGTCTTGGTGGGCCTTCAAATGCCATATGTCAAAGAGCTAGAACTACAGGTTGACTTAAACGTGTGGGAAACAGAAATCCCTGAATTTCCTCTACGGATACACTGAGATCAGGTTTTCCTAAATTCTCCTAGAGGAAATGGGGATGTTCCAGAGAGGACAGGCCGTGGGAAGGGTCTGTTTTCCTGGCCTAGCCTACTCTTCCACACCCCCACACTGAGCTGTCCATGGTACCAACATTATATTTCCTCTTTGCGAGTTGTGAAACCCAGAGAGGGAGAGGGAGCAGCACGGTCCTGAGGGAGATTGTGACAGGTCTTCCACAGCCAGAAGTTCTGCGGAACAGCTCTTGGCACACGGGTGGGCCTCAGCCAACACTTATTAAATGAATAATGAGTGATTCAGGAGACAGTAGGATTGGAGGGAAGATAATTCAGCCGTTTGTTGCTTTCTTCCATCTAGACAAGGCTGGTAGGGCCCTGGTTTCAGAAGTCTATGCTTTCTGAGTAGATCCTGGTGGCCAGAGGAGCTCTACCCATTTGCCATGTCACCAGCTCCGTCATGGCACAGCCATAGCTGTCCTTCTCCTGCTCCACTCCATCTCAGGAGATGATATGCTTTTATGGGAGAAATCCTAAACTAGGAATTAAGTGCTGGTGTCCTGGTTCCTTCATCACTGACTTTATTGAGAGAGCTTGGGAAGGTCACCTACCTTTGGGGCTTCAGGTCCCTTGAGGATAATTGTATTTATTGGTTTTCCACCGCTATAATGACATACCCAAGATAATCAACTTAGAAAAGGTTTATCTAACATGTAATTTTGGAAGTTCCTGCCTACAATCAAGAGGCCCTATTGATTTGGACCTCTGGCAGGGGTGCAGGATGGCAAGGGCAGCAGGCATGTGGCTAAGCAAAGCTGCTTACATCATGAGCCAGAAGAAAGAGGAAATACAGAGGAAGGGTGGAGGTTCCACAATTCCCACAGTCCCTGGAACACGAGCCCCCATCCTGCTACTGGAATGCACTCAGTGTGGCAGCTGTAATTATTACAGTCTATGTGACATCTTCTTACACACTTTCAATTTTTTTAGTTATGTTTGACCTACAATTGAAAGATACACTGTTAAAAGTTCATATTGTGAATGGGATCATAGGGTGGGTGCCTCCTGGAGTGCCCACCATGCGTCTGTGACACAGACTGGTCCCTCGTAGCAGACACGGTAAAGGGAAGAGAGGAAGGTGTGTGTTGATGTCAGCAGGCAGATTTTACTGGAACCAGAAGACAGACCTCAGAGAGGAACAAATGCCATGAGGACTCTCTAATGTTAGTGGGTTTCTTGCAGCCCATTTTCAGCTAGACTTGATGGGGGACTGCACGCAAATCTAGACCAAGAAGGCTTTTCCTCTGTCAGGAAATAGCAACAACTCATGATGGCCCTTCTCACTACCATCTCTGCTCCTCTAAATGGTTCCTTATCCTGGGCCTCTGCTTGACAGCAACATAACCCCTGGACCTGTCACTGGATGACTACCCATCCTCCAAATATGTCTACTCCATTTGTGGCTCTGGGAATAAACCTGGCCTAAGGGGTCAGATTGCCAGAAGAGAATGTGATGAGCCTCAGGTCAAGTGTTCCTGCTTAACATTAGCCAGCCAGCCTGTCCCTGTAGACCAGTCTGAAATGAGAGCTTCCAGAACCCTCATGTAAGTTATTTATTCATCAATTTATTTGATGAACACTAATTAGACACATAACAGGTACCAAGTTCAATTTTGGCATATTCACTCAAACAGGTGTACACTCACCAAATATTTTAATAAAAGGTAAAATGTCAGTGAGGGATGCCAAGGGAATCTGGGCCTTTAACTTGCAAACAATGGCACCTGGCTCTACTCACTTTGTAATTCAGATAAAACATTTCATTTCTCTGTGCCTCATTTTCCTAACTTTTAATATGCAAGGGTAAGTGTATAGTGTGATGTTAGGTTGAACACTACGAAATTGTCTCCATTCAGCCATTTTAAACCACAAAGACAATCCTTCAAAAGTCTTTAACAGACCCTGTGTTTGGTACAGAACAAAGCACTTGGGAGGTAGTATCTTTGTTTCCTATTATTTAAATGATACAAACTTAATTGTTCTCTCACCTTGGTAGTCCAGTGCCAAAATTTGGATAGGAACTCTTTCGAGGACCGGCAGGATGGCTTTCATTCATGGTGAACACATTAACATTCCCAGAGGGTGAGTTTTACTCAACAATGGGGGATTCATGTCTGTGATTGACAACAGGTTGAGATTAGCCATGAAGCTACTGAACCATGTCTAGGAGTTGGCATTTCTCTAAGACTTGTCTAGAGTACTCTTACATCATTTCAATACAAAGATAACTATTAAAACCAACTCATTTTCTTTCAATTATTTTAATGGAAATTTTTCTTTATAAGAAATCATAATGGAAAGGGAGTCATCTCTCTTCTTAATAACATAATGTATCTATTAATTACACACTCTCTACATACACACATGTATATTTATGTGTCAGGAAGAGACAGAAGCATATTAGCAGCCTCTGAGGTGGTGGGGGGCATGTCATCTTTGGGCCTGTGGGGAAAATAGGAAGATTCCCATCCTGAGACAAGATGAGAATCAGCTTTCCAGAAAGCTTGGATTTAGAAGGACACAGTCTCAAAGCCAAGACCCTGGACAAAGCCCACCTTTTCACTGGGATGTCTGTTGAATACCCCAGGCAGGCAGTACTCTCACTGGAAACACAGAAGGCGGAAGTCAGTCTGCTGCAGCCAGGGTCCAGAGCCCCTCTGTGGCATCCCTGGCCTCTGCTCCAGGGCCCAAGGTGAAGAGTTTGCAAGCAAAGCTTTCGGTTGGCCTTTCCACGAGCACCTTGTTAGCACGGTGGGCTTCTCAGGGATCTGGGCTCTCCCTGCAGCTCCACCACTCAGGACCTAATTCTTAGTTTTCAGGTAAGTAAGGCAAGACTGCCGGTGCTGCAGTTTCTGTGGTGTTTGGCCTTGGAAGAACACAAATACACCAGTGGCTGCTGCAGCTGCAAGGCCCTTGCAGTTTCTCCTCAGCCCCTCTTCCATCCTGTGCCCGGTCCTTAAAAAGAATGTAATGGCCTCTAAATTCCCTTCAGCATTTATCAAAGAGGCTGTGTTCTCATTTATGAACTCAGCTGACCAGTGGCCAAGGTCCTCAGCGGTGTGCCAGGAATCGCCGTAGCGCGAGAAAGCCCCACCCCACATGTTGCGCAGGAGACAACGGCAGAGACTCAGAGAATGGGAAGGGCTTGCCCAAGGTCACGCAGCAAGTCTCCTTGCCCCGCTCTAATAAGCTTTTTTCTTCACAATACTCTATTAAGTACCACACTGTAGGCCAACCCCAAAGAGGACGAACTAAAGAAGCAATCTCAAAGTCTGCATCACAGCTGTAGAAGCCTCTGTGTTACCAGGCCCTGAGGAAATGCAACCCCCCGAGTTTGAAGTGAGGAGGCCCCCTCTTGAAAAATCAGTTAAAATGCCCTCCTTTATGCACATGCCAACTTTGACTTCAAAAAGACTTTATTCCCAAGGATAAACAACCCCATGTTTGTGTAATATAATTAAGTGAAGGCATCTTTAAATGTCATACTAGCTTGTGCCCATTTCAAATTGTTATGCATCAACAGAACTTAACGAGATAGCCAAGCCTTCCCCTTGCTGTGAGGCTGAGATAAGCCACAGCACTGTGGGCCCTTTAATAGATTGCCAAAATAAAGCATTTTCTATGCAAATTATTCATGCAGTGGGACAGCTAATCGCTTGCCAAGAGCCCGCCCACCGCCTCTCTGCAATTAGTCCTGAAGTTGAAGGAGCTCCAAACTCCACAGGCACAGTCTGGGCTTCTGCTCCTGTGGCTTGTTTTCAGGTTAGCAGAAACTTTCTTTTTCCTGGTGCTAGGGCCTGTGTGCCTCACAACAGAGACAGCTGGGTGAGGGAAGGGGGTGCAGAGAGCAATAGACCCAAAGCTAAAGGCAAAAGCGGTGGCTGGCCCTGGCTTGTTGGGCCCATCGCCTGACTCCAACTGTATAGGATGAACTTGGGCAGTTATTGCACCCTGAGCCTCTGTTTCTTCATCCATAAAACTGGGTGGACATTGGTGTAATCTGGTGGCTCCAATGGCCTGGTGTCTTGAGGGTGAGTAGAAGAACTGAGAGTAAGCTTTGTCCCCTCCACGTTCAAGCAAGAGCCCATTTTGGGTGCAGGTAAAGCCAGAAACACAAGCCTCCACGGTCTCCCTGCCACCCCCCCTCCACCCCCAGCCTACCACAGCTGCCATCCTGGCAGCTGTCCTCACTGGCACAGGAAGTCTAATGTGTCAGCCAAAAGACTCCCGGGTAATCCAGTGATTGGAGCTCTCTCTCCCTCTCACAAGCCAGCCAGAGCTCCCAAGGTCTCTCTGCCTTTCTCTTAAGTCTGTCTCTCAGTGTCCTGGTACCCATCTCCACAGCCATATTCTATCACTGCCTCTCACTCTCCCACCAACAGCTGGCTGCGGGAACCTCTTTAAATATAGCCAGAACACATCTGGCCCAGAACAAGAAGACAGGGATCTTTGGCCCTTGTACCAGCTTGTGCGGGACAGTAACCATGACCTGAGATCACAGGCATGGTCACTCCCAAAGGGCCTGGGGTCAAGGCTCTCGCCCAGGGCTAAGCAAGTTTCAGCCTCTAGTTCCAAGATTCAGTGAGACAGGGCAAATCCTAATTGCCCAAATGAGAAGGCTTTCTTGAGGAGGGATCCAGAAGTCGTGAGATGCAGTATGGTTTGGGGGAGAAGGAATTGTTCTCACGCCTAGGCAGCTTCAGAGCTAACTGCTTGCTTGATTAGGGTTGGAGCTAACCCACAGCTTCTCAAGTCAATTCTTTGTTTACTTAACAGAAGGTTATACTTGTCATTCGAATTAACACATTAAATGACAGCCCCTGAACCTAGCTGAGTGACAGCTGATGATGCGTACTTGCCTTGGATATTCTCTAGCAGCTTTATGATACACCAAGAACCCCAGGAAGGGCGCAGATGCAAGGATCATTTGGTTGGACCCTGAGCATCAGCTATGCTCCTCCCCACACTGACTGCTAGTGACTGACAGCCGCACCAGACAGAGCTTATGCTTGGGCTTCTCCTGCGGTGGGGGGAAGCTCTGGAAGTGCCTGTTAGTTCTTCCATGCAGGCGCTGAAGCACTGAAGGTCCCTGTTTCTAGAAGGAAATGATCAACAAAGAGCAACCCTGCTGGTTCACCTGAAAGACAAAAGAACTGATCGGATCAGCCTATGGGATGGGTCCAGGAGGTGGGAAAGGAACACAGCAACTCCGGGCCCTCCCACTGTGTATGTGCTGCTGAAGCAAGCCCTGGACCCACCTCCTGGCCTCCTGCAGGGTCCCATGGGTGGATGCCAGGACTGACATTTTTATTCTAATTATTTTGGGGACCCAAGATCCCTCTAGGTCACCTGCCCCAGACAGCTTATCTTTCTGAGCTGAGAGCTCTCCTTTTCTTAGATCAGGATTTCCCCACAAGCTCCAGACCTCTCCCCATAGCTAGGTCTTGTCATCTGTTGATACCCAGACCCCCTTTGCACCTGGCCTGGCTCTAGGAGGAGTATGGTTCTGAATTCCTCTCACCAAGCTCCATGACCTGCAGAGTCCGCCCTACAGAGCTGGATCCCGGCAGTGAATCTGAGCGGAGCTGCGTTTGGTGTGGGCCCCGTGCCTCAAGGCCTCCTTCTCTCCCAAGAAGCAGCTGAGAGAAGGCGGTGTTCGGTCACAGCGGGCCATCCCTACCCGCCTTGTCCCAGGCCGCCTCCTTGCAGCCCCTTCTGCCTCTGTGCCTGTGACTGTTCATTCGAATGCTGAGACATGACCAAGCTGGTCGCCTAGAGCCTGCAGCTCTGAGCACGTGGGTCGAGGCCGGGGAAAGGCAGGGAGAAGATGGAGATGTGAAATTCTGAGAACTCCCAGAGAGGGGAGGCTTGGGGAGGTGCAAGAACAGGACAGACAGAGAAGGGAGAAGCTGGGACGCGCCAGGAACATAGGGCGACTGTCACTGGCAAAGTAGCTGAAGGCTGACTTGGTGTTTTGAGCCTAGTAGGGGGAGTAGGTAAGTTCCCTCCAACTTCTTCTTTTTTTTTTTTTTTTTTTTTTTTTTTTTTTTTTTTTTTTTTTTTTTTTTTTTTTTTGCTTTAAACAATTTATTTAACTGAAATGGACTTACATTTGTTTCTGAAGTGACTTCCATTTATTTGGATACATCTTTTCCCTACGGTGATTTACAAGATCTTCAAGCCAATATAAACATTTTATAAATATTTGAGGATACATCTGCACAATACCTCAGTAATGCTTTTCAGCAAAAAAAAAAAAAAAAAAAAAAAAAACACTGAAGAGTAAAGACCAGACGCAATTGCTCACTACAGTGAAAATCTGCTGAAATATTTTTGAGGTAAGAAGGCACCATATACCTCTTCAACTAAGAAAATCACCCTTACAACACAGGGCAATTTTATTTTTGTACAGGACCTAGAGCACTTAAGCTGTCAATTAGGTGGTGAATGGCAGGACTACATCCCAGTTTATGCCATGAATTCATAGGGAATAGGTTCCAACAACTCAGGTTCCTTCCCATTGGTCCTTACAAAGTGCGCTTCTCTGGGAGGGGCAGACTGGCGCTTCAGTTGAACCCAAATATCTTTCTCTTTGGCTTCTTTCTTTTTCTGATCATTTTCCTTAACACGTTTCAGGAAGCTATCACGACGTTTTGAATGTTTAATATGCTCAATACGTACATTAATCCTCTTGGCAAGTATCTTGCCCTTAACTTGCTTGTTTACAACAATGCCAACAGTATGCTGGGTAACATTGTAGACTCTTCCTGTTTTGCCATGGTGACATTTGTGAGGCATTCCTTTTTGCACAGTACCCATTCCCTTGATGTCTACAATGTCACCCTTTTTTGTAGATTCGCATGTATGTGGCCAAAGGAACCACCCCATGTTTTCTAAAGGGCCTGGAGAACATATAACGGGTTCCCCTCCTCTTGCCCTTTGTGTTAGTCATTTTGACAAATTACTGGAAGATGGCGGTTGCCCCCTCCACCTTCTTATCTGACTTTCCTACTTTCTGCTCTGCTGGCCCACGACCCTTCCTACGGAGTAGCTCTGCTGAGGCTCAGCTCTGCTTTGGGTGCCGTGGTATCTGGGGACCAGCCTGAGCTCCTGCCTTCCAATGCAGAACATTGTTTCTATGGAAAATGCACCGTGTCTCCCGACTGATTTCTGGAGATAGAGCCCTGTTGAGCCAGAGCCTAGTCACATGCAGCCTTGTTCTACACTGGATAGGCTCCCCAAGAGGAAACCATGGCATTCTGGTTCTCTGCCCTTTGTGGCCCATCCTATTTCTTCTACAAGCCTCGCAAGTGGAGGATGCTACAAGCTCGTGAGTTACATTTAGAGTAGTGTGATGATTTAGCTCTAAAATGTTGCCCAGGAGGCCTGCAGCTTAGCTCAGTAGTTTAAGGGCCTGTTCAGGCAAACACCATCAGGCACAGGGGACCAGGATTAGATTCCCAGCTCTACATTCCTTATCTGACCCACCCTTAAGGCAGCCTGAGCTAGACAAAAAAAAAAAAAAAATCCTTCTCATCGTAAGGGCCAGCCAAATAGCTCAGCAGATTAAAGCACCTGCAAGCAGGCTCAGAGGCCAGAGGTTCAGTCCCCAGGCCTGCCATGCCAGCTCCGCCTTCAGGGTTCTCTGAGATTGAGACTGGGTGTGGTGGCGCACACGCCTGCAATCCTAGCTCTTGGGAGGCTGTAAACAGGTGGATCACTACAAGTCCAATCTAGTAGTGAGACCCTGAACACCCTGTGGACCCTTCCTTAAAAATAAATAAATAAATAAATAAATAAATAAATAAATAAAATTAAATAAATAAAATGCCCCCCAAACATCTCCTATGTTCAAAGAGGTCCAAAGAGGCAAATCACAGAGGGCACAACATGCAGGGACACGTTCTTATCCCTGGTTCTTTCTTTCTTTCTTTCTTTCTTTCTTTCTTTCTTTCTTTCTTTCTTTCTTTCTTCTATCTTTTTGAGACAGGGTCTCATTATGCAGTTCAGGCTGGCCTTGAGCTCACTTCAGTAGCTCAGGCTGGTCTCAAACTCTCACTGATCCTCCTGCCTCAGCCTCCCAAGTGCTGGGATTACAGGAGTGCGTCATGACGCCCGGCTTCTTCCTTTCTATTGCTATATCCTTTCTGCCATGGGTTGAACAGCTTGCCTCTGCTATGCCCTACTGCCGGGCCATTTCTGTCTTGGAGGCAGCTAGCCATTGACAACGTCCCTGGAAGCTGTCAGCCTCTCATTCTGTATGTTGGAGGGTGTGGGGTGGGCACTACAGCTAGCATGGAGAGCAGCTGACTTAGTACAAGGAGGATAGGTGTGGCCAAACTTCTCATTTTCTTGAGCGAAAGACTGAGTAGAGGGGCCCGGCGGGATGGCTCAGTGGTCTGGAGCGCCTGCTTGGGGAAGCTTGGGTGGCTTCAGGGACTGCGGTTCGATCCCCCCCCCCACCGCCTGCTGCACCAGCCCTGCCCTCGGGGCGGGGGCGGGCTGAGCCCGCCGTGAAGATGAGTGAATAAACAAAGGTTCTGAAACAAGAATAAAAATAATAAATAAAATAAAAAATTCTAAAAAAAAGACTGAGTAGAGAACAGAGCAAGGCTGGGGAGGCTGCCTGGGTGTCCAAATGCCTAAGTCTGTGAGGACTTAGGGCTCTTGCTCTAGGAGTGCAACAAAATCAGGCCCACAGAACCAGTGGCCAGTGTTGCCACAGGTAGAGGGCCTCTGGCCTGACCCAGATGGCTGGGACATGAAGGACGTCACTCTTGCCATTGGCTGGTCCCTCGTTGACAGCTTGTCATTGACAGCAGAAACTTGGCCAATGGCAATCAGTCAGGGGCCCGCGCTGCCTTAAATACCAGCAGAGCAAACAGACTCAGACAAAGCTGCGCCATATATCAATTACCAAGAGGCTGCGTGCTCCTCTGGGTGGAGGCAGCTGGAGTGAGCGGCCAGGGCTGCTGGCCCAGCTGATAAGGACCCGCATTGTTCGGGGACAGCTGGCGGCCCGATAAGGGCCTGCTCACCCGAGATAATGGCAGTGGGCAGGCGCCTTGCGGCAGTTTAGAATTTCTTGGGTCTCCAAGAAAGGTTCTATTAAGCCCACTGACCCCAATTGAATATTAATTAGCTAATTAACGGATTTATTGTTCCACGCCATTTCTGGAGAGGCCATTTTTTTCGAGTGCCATTATTTTTGTAAATGATTTTTCGCATTGTGCATAATTGAATCTTTGCAGCTGCCAGCATCTTCTGCATGATTTGGCAAAAAAAAGGAAGCAGAAGCACTTAGAGTTTGCTCCCCCGCCCGCTCTCTGAACAAATGTTTTCAGCCCCTCCAGCTAATGCTGGAGGAGGGGAGGGGGGGTGCTGTCTCTGTTTCACAGGTTTGTTTTTTAAGCTCAACTGCAAACTCCGCACTCCTTTTTCCTGCCTTTTGTAGGCAGCTCAGACCGAGGCACTCCGGGCGGTCCCACACCAGCCCTTTGTCTGCCTGTCTTCAAATTGGCCAGGCTTAGCTTTTTTGCAGCCCTACCTCCTTCAAGCATTGTGCTTTCTTTTAGGGGGCGGGTAGAGGGAACAAGGCCTGGGCTTGTCCCGCCAGAGCTCCCTAAGAAGGCAGGCCAGCTCTGAATTGCCAGAGGAAGAGCTGTGACAACAGGGAGCACTGCCCAGGGCTCTCCACCAGTGTACCCCACCTTTCGCTGCTGGAGCCCACCTGGGGCTGGCTGCTCTGAGGAGGACAGAACTCCTATATCAACGCCTCTCTGCTTCTCTTTAATAAGTCTTTGCTCTAGATTCCACACCAGGGGTGCCTGACTCCGTGGAGCTGGCATCTGCCCATAATAAGTTGACCCAGATGGTCCCACAGGCAAGTGCCTGATTGAATCAAACCTATTTCTCTGCAAAGGGTCTGGAGGGGCGATGGGGGGTATCTGTGCTGGGTGGGGCTGACATGGGCGGTTTGGCAATATCGTCAGGTAGCATGCGGGTTCCTGTTGGACCTCTCTGCCCTTTCCGCATGGATAATGAAGCCAGGAGCAGGCAGCGGCTCCAGGAATATTAGTCAGCACCCCCTTGTGGGCGGGCCTAAGGAAAGCTTGTGCCCAGGACCTGCCCCTGGCCACCAGGGGCTGCAGAGCTTTATTGGGATTTTTTATTAAGCCACCTCCTCCTGCCCCTTCCTGTCCCTATCCTACTGTCTTTGCTCAGAAGGAGACATTCTGAGAGCTTTGCTGAGCACAGAAATGAGTTAGGATGGAGTCCTTGGGTTGTTCTGCGCAGGCGCTGGCTAGGACCACCATAGCTTCCCCTTCCCTTTCCTCTGAGCTGGAATGAAGTCCAGCAGACAGACTGCCAGGCTGCCGAAGACAGGCCCTCCAGCCATAGGCTATGGGGAGAGAACCATGGGAGGCCGTGTACGCATTCATCAGCCCTCCACGACGCATGCGTGCTTTGAAACGTCATACTGAGCGCAGCAAATGCACACAATTTTCTTTCTCTCTCTCTCTCTCTCTTTCTCTCTCTCTCTCTCTCTTTTTTTTTTTTTTTTTTTTTTTTTTTTTTTTTTTTGACCCCCGTGCCTGCTTGCAGGTGCTTTAGTCCACTGAGCTATCTGGCTGGATAGGTTTCATTGTTCTTTTTTTTTTTTTTTTTTTAAACAACGGTTGCATTACATGTTTTCATATTCAAATCAGTATAGGTCAACAGACATAGGTATGTAAGACTGATTGAACAATTAAATATTAACACTTTCAATAAACATTACATTTTTTAAAACTCTTCCAGATACATTTTGTAATTAAGTCACTCTTCTAAAAAAAAGTTATAGGGGTTGAGAATGCAGAAAATGCAAGGTCCTGAGATTGATTCCTGGTACTGCCCAAAATTTGTTTATTTATTTCTTCTTTTGAGTCCTTACACTAGGGAGACTATAGGATATTTGCATATGTAGGTCTGGCTTATTTCACTTATAAGTTCAAGATACATCCATTTATATATGAGTCTTCTAGTTTATCATTCCTTATAGCTGAGTAATATCTCATTTTATGAAAATACCACATCTTTTTCAACCACTCTTCAGATGATGGGCATTTTGGCTGCTTCCAGGATTTAGCTATCACAAATTGTGCTGCCATGAACATAGGTGCACAGATACCACTATGATATGATGTTTTCAGTTCTGGAAAAATTCCCAGTAGGGGGATAACTGGATTGAAAGGGATTTCCAGCTCTAGTTTTTTAAGGAGTCTCCACACTGCTTTCCACAGTGGTTGCACCAGTCTGCATTCCCACCAGCAGTGGGGAAGCGTCCTTTTTCCCCACAGCCTCGCCAACAACCTCTCTTATTGGTTGATTTCTTTATAGTAGCCATTTTTCCTGGGTTGAGATGATATCTAAGTGTTGTTTTGATTTGCATTTCACGAATGGCTATCGATGGGGAGCATTTCTTTGTGTATTTATAGGCTTGTTGAATTTCTCTCTTTGAGAAGTGGCACGTGATTTTCTGTCAGCTGAAAAAATGGCGGAAGGAGTACTAAGGACCAATGGTGGCCCTTAGGACTTAGGAGTAGGTTATTCAATCTGTGTTTGAACACCTCCTGCAATGGTGAGCTCACTACCGCTGAGACGGCTTGAATCTTGAGAAGGACCAACTTTAGGTAGTCAGCGTGTTCCTCCCTCTAACTTCCATGTAGTCCCCTCCTTGTGAGGCCACTCATCACCACCAGCATCACCACCATGATCACCATCATCAGCTCCACACGCTCTGCTAGGTGCCTCTCATGTATCATTTCACACAGTTTCCCTGCTGTTCCTGCGTGGCAGGGTGGCTTCTGAGGCACAGTCGTAGGAAGTGGCCGCTGTGAGGCCGCCGAACCCAACTTGGCTATGTGGCGCAGCCCTCGCTTTTGAGCATTTTGCTCCACAGTGTGGAGAACCACAGTCTGGGGACTTCCTCAGCTACTGTCGCTGTGCCTCACCTGGGGGTATCTGGATCTTCCTCCTGAATGAAAGCCTCAGGGTGGTTTGTTCAGGAGAGAGCAGAGCGGCCCTGGCACATTGCTCCATTTAATGCATTCTGAGTTGCTGATAAAGTTCTCAGCAATGCTCCTACCACACCCTTCCACAACATCCCTACCATTCAGGGTTCAGCTTTTCTGTTTTTTTTGGGGGGGGAAAGCCACGAAGATTCTCTTTTCCAAGTCACTGTATTTCTGACAAAAAAACAAAACAAAACAAAAAAAAACAAAAAAAAACCCACTAGATTTGTCCTCCCCAAGATCATTATCCCCAGATCCTGCCTCTGATCCCACTGAGCTGCCAACTAGGACTCTCCTTTGGGGTTACTAAAAGAAGTAGGTCTCTGACCAAGAGGCCAAGGTCTGCCCTTCTGCTAATGCTACACACTTGTGGTCCTCCAGCACAGGCAGAGCATCTCCTACAGGCCTCTGAGAGGACTGTCTGTCCCAGCATGGGTCTTTCGGGGACATTTCCTCCAGTTTTATATTTCACCGAAGGGTGAGGGCTCAAAGCCACTCAGCCACTCTAAGGGGGCCAGAGCATGTCCTATTCTTTGCCGCCAGTGAAAGCTCCCTGAATATTCATTTGATAGTGGATATGGGAAGTGAGTGGTCCTACACAGTTCAGAGGTTCTGCTTTTCTGGAGAGGACAGCCAAGGCACACTGACCTCCCTGGTCCAGCTGCCTAGAGTCCCTAAAGCAGCTTGCACATTGAATATTCCTTGACTAGGTTCTAGAAGTCAGTATTACTGAGACTTCACACATCCACTGGTCCCTAATAAGATGCTCTTGAGGCCTTCAAGGAGAACCCTTTCACCTGCTAGAACAATCCGGGCTCCAGTATTCCCCTGGGAATGCCACCACTGAAAGAACTTCAGGGGTCTCGGTGGCACTCCCAAAGCAGTGATTTATTTTTGTTGCTGTTTTGCAGGACTGGGGATTGAACTCAGGACCTTGTGCTTGCCAGGCAGGCACTTGTGACCCTGAGCTATCTCCCTGGCCCTCCAAAGCAGTGATTTATAACTCCCAGGCTCAGGGGCTTTGGATATGACACATCCCTCTCAATGTCCATTCCTTCAAGGTAAAGTGATCATTAAAATAATGTTCCTCCTCACCTCATGCAAGGAGCGGGTCTGCACTCTGCTGCCTGGGAGCTCAGTGCTGCGCTGGTTAATCAGTGCCACAGGGCCCACTTGGCCTTCTCCAAAGAGCAGTTCAAATAGAGAGAAATATAGAACACATACTGTCAAGAAGGGTGTTCCCTTTGGGGGTAATATCTACAACAATGGTGGTGAACCAGTGACACAGGTGACACAGGAGATTATATTGTTGCAATCTCTAAAAGGCTTGCTGTCAGTGGCCTGGAAAGAGAGACTGGGGAGTCTGGTGCAAGAGCTGTGACATAGCATGCCCCCTCCCAGTGCTCACTATATCGACTGCTTGGTTGTTCATTGGCCTTTGAAGTGAGTGGATTGTGAAAGTTCTGTTTCATCAGTGGAATAACCCATCACTGGGATTGTAATTTGATGGCATTATTGAAAATGGTAGAGGAGAGGGGTCGAGGTGAAGGGAGTAGGTCATGGCATGTGACCTTGCAGACTACATCGGTCCCATCCTCTCTGGTGCTTTCCCGCTCTCTGCTGCCTGGCGGTCACGAGGTAAACAGCCTACCCCACCATACCCTTCCACTGCATTTGTCACTCAGAGCCAACATTCTGTGAACTGAATCCTCTGAAACCCTGAGCCAAAATAAATCTTGCCTCCTTTAAATTGCCTTACTCTAGGGTTTGGTCACACTGAAGAAAAGCCAACAAATACATTTGAGTGCTGGCAATGTTCCCTTTCTCTCTCTGGGGGCTGGTGACACAGCCATGCATGTTTTATAAATCTAGCTCTATTTTGTGGAGAGTACTTCTTTGTGTTATACTCTGATAAAAAGCACCTGAACTTTGGAGGTAACATAGGAAGCTTGAAAACCATCTCGTGTATGTGGCAGGACATGCCCCACGAACGCTCTCTGGTGACTCTGGTAAGTGAGATCCTTCAGAGCAAAACTGTGAGACTCACATGTGAGGAAGCTGCTGTACAGTGGGCCGGAGTTTCCACTGGCTTGACTAGCATGGGCCCCAGGCGGGGGAGCGGCGGGTGGGGTGGGGAGGAATGTTCTGGAACATGGAGAAGCCCCGTGATCTCTTACTTCTCCTGTCTCCTGCAAGACTACCAGCAAGCAGCCACATCTCAGAAGACCCGTGTCATTTCTAAGAGGGAGAGTATGGTGTGAGCCACTCAGGCTAGAGCCTGCCAAGGCCCTGAGGCAGGCTTTCTACTTAGTCTAACCAACTGGCAGATAACTCAGTGTTACTGAGGAAAAATCTCTTTAATTATAAAGATCCTGGGAAGAGAGAGAGGTAGAAGGAGAGAGAAGAGGTTAAATGGAAACAGATTCAAGAGAGGGGAGAGATGAGGGGGTGAGGAAAATGTCCCAGGAGAAAGGTGGAGCACTTTGCCAAGAAAAGGAGTTTATAATAGGCGTGGCTGGACATCAAAGTGGCCAGCATGGGACCTCTGAGTCTCTCTGAGCATCCAACAAAGGAATGACTAGACAAGGTGGCTTCAGACCATGCCTCAGAACTAGGGCAGGCTGAACTACACATGCTACCTTCAAGGGGCTGCTTTTGAGAGCCTTTCCTGGCTCGTGTCTCCACCCTATAGAAAGGTGGTTGCCTGTTTGCCTACGAGTTGGCCTCTTGGGGCACTCGGCTCATGACCTAAATGTGTAGCTACTACCTGCCTAGCTCTTCTGAAGCAGCAGGGTCAGGAGGGTAAAAATGCCGACGTCTGTGGGAATGGATCCAGTTCTGAGTACAGAGGCAACAACCACTCTTCACCTGCAGCCCGACATCCTCCTACCTCGGTGAGGAGAATTCATGAATGGCCAATACTGTTCTCTTGAGAAGAAACTCAGACTCTCAGGTCTGGGGAGCTGTCCTTGGTCTGAAATCCTTTCTGGGCAGTGATCTCTAAAGGCAGGGCAAGAGCTTCATCTAAGCTTGTTCGGATGTTCTAGAAGGGGAGCACATACATCTCTTTGTACCTACCCTTGACAGTTGAATGATCCTTCTCTATTGGGGATGGGCATCCTCTTCGATGAAGCACTCAGCTTCAGGAGCGATGCACATGGAGCACTGAGGGAGGAAGGGGACACCTGCCCAGCCAGCCAGATCAGCCATATCAACTGCGGCAAACACTAGGGTGACGGATGTCACAGCCAGATCACCCTCACATTCCAAGGACCTCATCTGAAGGAGATCCTATGGGTTTCTGAGGGCCACCATGCTCAACTCCAGCAGATGAGGGGATGGTAAGATCTACCGAATCCTTAAACTAAGTACCGAAATCAATCTAAGAAGTTGGACATGAAATATTTTTCAGTCAGAAAGTTGCACCACGAGGAGCACACATCTTCACCTCTGGGGTCTCTGTAGGGTTTATTAGTAAAGATCCTTTGGCCTCAGGAAATAGAGACACATGACACGAATAGACCTGACTATTAAAGATAGTTTGAGGGCTGGTGAGATGGCTCAGCGGTCTAAAGCATCTCCTTAAGCAAGCTTAGGCAACCATAAGGACCGAGGTTCAATCCCCAGCACCACACACTGTGCCAGCACCTCCCCCAGAGCAGGCTGAGCCGGCCATAACATGAAAAATAAAATAATTTTAAAAACTAAATTTAAAAAGGCATTTTGAGGTAGTACAGACCCCAAGCACGTGGTACCAGCAGCCTAATTATGCCACCAAAGACAGTTTTTCCTATCCCTTCATTTTGTTTTCTTTGGTGTCCTTTTGCTTCTCTGACCAGTTTCCTCTGTCTTCCCTCGGTTTCTCCTGGCAGTAACAAGTTAGCTATTTCTTTATTCATATACAGAGAGGAAAACAAAACCTTTGTCTAGTTGTAGCATGAATTGATGAAGGCCACCTAGATACCTTCTCACCCTTGACCAATAGAAAGTTCTAGATACATCCTTTCCTTCTGAGACTAATTGTATGTGCAGTGCAAGTTTAAAGGCACCCAAATGTTCACAGAAAGGTATCTTCTGAGGTGCTCTCTTGTTCCTGTGAGTGAAAAGACAGACATTCATGATTTCGCTACAGGCAAATCTTGCGGCCGTGGGTGCCTTTACCCTCAGGAATCCACCCTCTAGGAAGTCACCTCTGTCACACAGCTCATTCTCACCAGAGGAAAACAGATTTCTCCTAGTTGCCTGATTTTTTATTTGTCTCCAGTAATTATTACCTGGAGCTATTATACTAAGTATTTCATTTATTTCAGATCTTTTTATTGCAGTTGGACCCTCCATTCACAGAAAATGCCCCCAACTGAACCCTGTTTTAGGATACTGGCCTCATTCTCAATTTATGTCTCAGTGAGTCCCACACTCCCTGGTTGGGGAAGGTACTGAGGAGATGGATGATCATATTCATTTCATCTGGTAATAAATTATTTGTTCAAACCAAACACCTTTCCTTTAGCCATTTTATTTTCTATGATTGAAGATGCCCTAGGAACAAGAGTGGTTAAAAGGCCCTGAGAGGAGATGCAAGAGGCTGGGTTTTCTGAAGGGAGAAAAAGTAGACCTTGGGACTTCCGGTTGCACGAGTGTTTGACTTCTGTATCCTCAAGTGTTCTTGTGAATGTTTTCCTGTGTATATAAAACAAAAATTCCAGCAAGGGCTCACAGAGAGGGAGTCACGCGAAAGTCATTCTTCACTGGGCAACAGAAGTTGAGCACATCCCCACCCGAGATGTCTGCCTGTCTCCAGCCCTAGCATCTATTCTCCCTGTGTGTTTGTTTGTTTGTCTTTTTGAGACAGGGTCTTGCTATGCAGTTCAGGCTGGCCTTGAGCTCACTTTTGTAACCCAGGCTTGTCTCAAATTCACACTGCTCCTCCTGCCCCAGCCTCCCCAGTGCTAGGATTACAGGCATGTACCACCATGCCCAGACTCAGTGGCTGGCTTAGTGCACCCTGGGGTGGGGCCTGCGTGGCATGGGGTGTTGAGGATCAAATCCCAGTCCCTGTTGTTGCCTAAGCAGGCGCTCAGTCCACTGAGCTATCTCGCCAGCCCATCTACTCTCACTGACTCACCTTTTTTGTCACACCAGAACAATCTCTCAAATTGTGTACATTGGACCATGTCCTAATTCCATGTACTAAAGCCTTGACATTTCCCTGTGGCCTTGAGGATGAAGGCCCCTCTTCCTTGGCTGGCATGAGAGCCCCCACCAGCAGCCCCTGCTCTCCTCCAAGGCCTCTGTGCTCTGCGTGGCAGGTGCACTGAACTCTGGGCCACCCTTCAGCTAACCTCTGCTCTGTCTCACTGTGGTGCCTTTTACCCAGTGCCCAGGAATGAGTTCATCTTCCTATGTTTGATACCTGGAGTATCCTTTCCTCAAAATTTCCCTTTTGCTGGGCTGTTAGGCACCTTCTACCCTTCCTGGCGTTCCTTTTCATAGCTCTGACGTGGCACAGATCACGACGAATTATGATTTTTTAACAGGCTGGCTCCTGGTTCCCTTCCACTCTGAGATATTTCTCGGGGGCAGATGCTTTACATCTTCCATGCCATGTACTGCTTCAGATACACAGGATGCCTTGAACATATAGAAAGATGGATAGGAGGAGGCATGGAGGGATGGATGGTGTTACGGTTTGTGTCTAGTTGTTCTCGAAAAGTCTCATGTAAGTTATGGGGCAATGCAGCTGGAGGAGCAGTGCGTGGCTCGAGGGGCGGGGCCGGAGGGCCAGGGCGGGGCTCGGGGCGGGGGCGGGACCAGAGAGGCGCGAACCATTAAACTAGCCGCTTGAGCTCTGCCCCAGCCCCCAGGCCTGCGGCCTCTCTTAGAGGTGTGGAGCCCATCATCCTGGACAGGGCAGCACCCCATTCTCTCATCCAGACCCTGTGGCATGGGGCAGCGGTGTCTGCAACTGTGGCTGCCTCAGGCAGGGAGGAGATGTTTGGAGGACAAAGGCGCTGACCCTCTTTCCTGAGCAGATCAAGCTCCGAGGTCTTGCTACGTCATTCAGGCTGTCTTAAACCATGGAACCTGCAGTAACTGTGAGCTAAATAAACCTTTCCTTCCTTCATTTGGAGCGTTGGGGATTTGTCCCAGCAGCCAGAGAAGAGTAACTAATACAGATGGGTAGATGGGTGGATATATATATATATATATATATATATATATATATATATATATATATAAATTGATCACTAGACCACCCTCAGGGCTACTTTTCCATGTTACAGATGAGGAACTAAAATGCACTATGATGTGGGCAGGCGGTACACAGAAGATAGTGGAAGTCATCTGTCCCCCCTTTGGGGACAAGGGACAAGCTCTGTGATACCACTAACGGAAGCAGTACACAGTGAGAGTGCGTGTGTGTGAACTGCCTTGTGAGGATTCTAAAGAGGCGATATCCTATGGAGTACAAGAGGCAGGTACTCTCTGCTTCTTAGAGAAACCTAGTCAGAGACATGAGCAAAGTCCTTGCAGGTACCAAGGGAGCTAAGTCATCCTGACTTCTTGAGACAGAAGAGGGGACATTGGGACGTAGAATGTGTTTAGAGCACCACACTAAACGTGACATTAGAAGGTGGGGCCTGGTCAGAGGATGAGAGTCACTGGGTGTATCTCCCTTCCCACTACCCCCTTTCACTCTCTGAGTTCTGGCTGCCACACTCACGCAGCCGTCTTTTGCCTGGGCTCTCCCGCCAGGCTTCAGACCGTGCAAGGACCGAAATGCCCGAAGCATGAGCCACAATGAACCCCTCCTCCTATAACCTGAGAGTGTCAGGTACTGTCCCGGCAACGAGGCGGGTGACGATGACAAGGCTGAAATTAAGAATGCACATTTTGGCCTGGATTTTCCACTTTTTTGGTTCCAGGCTTTTCCACTTCTGCAGGGGACAGACGGGAAGAAGATGAGTGTCACCATCAGCGACAGCGTCAGCAGCACTTTGCAGAGGCACAGGCACCTGGGCAGGCCTCCCTGTATCGAGTTGAACCGCTCATGAGGAACTGAGGAACCGAGTCCAGAGGAAGGGTACATCATAAGGCGGGCAGGCGCTTCCCACCAACGCTTCCACGCTGTGCATCTGTTTGTGAGCCCAAAGGGCGCTGTCCAGGAAACTACAGAACCTTGGAGAGCCCCACAGAGCCCTGTGGCCTTTACTGGTGTCCCCTCACAGACAGCACATTCACATCGTGGATTTGGGCAGAAAGTTTGCAGCATGAAGGCCCCAGAAGCACAGGTGCCTGCCCACCACTCCGATTTTCCCTCCTCTTCAACACCCCTCTGTTCAACCGACCAACCTGAGCTCAGCCTTGCAAACTCCTCCATGCTCGGCCTTCCTGGCCTCCCTGGGATGTTTGCCCAGAGAGGGGTAAAGAGACTCTGTTGCTGCCCAAGAAGATTCTGTGGGGGACTCCCTGCTGATGCTGGGCTGGGTGGAAGGTGAGGGCGGGGCCCTCAATGGCTGGGAAGCGTTTAGTAATTAGCCTTAATGAGGAGGGAAGGGTAGCCCATTTCATTGCAGGGGAAAATGGGATCTTTGAATCATTTCAAGGGCTGTGTCAGCTCTAAATGGCCTGTAGTAGGGCCTCGGAGGGGCTGGTAATTAGCTCTCTTGTCTCTAATGAAAGCAGAGGGGCAGGGGGAGAGAGCCACTTAATGAACACTAGGATTAACTTCCAAATAGACCCTAAGTGAGCAGGCAGATGCAGGAGAGGGGAAGGACGGCCTTGGGCCAGCTGTGCCCTAGGTGAGGGGCAACCGGTCAGAGAGAACTTGGGGAAGGGATCCAAGCCCCCTCGAATCTCATGGAGCTTGTGATCACTCCAGCTCTTTGTGCAAAGTCAGCTTCACGATACTCTGGGAGAGGGGGCTAGTAGTCCACAGTGGCCTTGTGCTCCCAGGCAAGGCCTGAGGGTCCTACTGTCACGACTGGGTTTTAGAAACGCACAGTCTTGCATGAGACAAAGCCAGAATATGCAGACACAGGAGACAGCAACACACACTGCCTCCAGGGGGCATCTCAAGAGCACGCCATTGGCGGCAGGCCGGAGTCTACACACCTCAGCCTGTGAGGCATTAGTAGAAACCAAGCAGCCTCAGGCCATCTCTGTACCTCAGGAGCCAGGAAGGCCGGCTGAAGCCCAGAGGCTCAGCTTCTGTAAATGCTCCTCCCCCACTAGAACAAACACAAACCAGCTAGGCAGAGTGGAGCAAAGAGGCTCCAAGAGGCTGGTTGTGTCAGCTCCCAAGGCCGCTGGCCTTCTGGGCACTGGGAATTCCTGCTCTTATAGCAAATTGTCTTTTTCCCTAGAAAACTAGTTCTGCAGAGTCTGCAGAATAACCTGCTGTCTGGATGCATCTGTCCAGGGCAGTAAGTCCAAGTGTTCAGGAAAATCACACCGGCATCCCCAGGGGCCACAGATCCAGTCAATGTGTTCCCAGTCAGTGTCATTATAGAACCAGAACACGGGCTTCTTACCAACCAGGAAAAGAAGCTCAGAATAGGTGTGAGGGCCGAATGGCGCCTCCTCTCTTGAGCCCACCGTGTATCCCAGCTGTGTCTTCAGCTGGAACACAAGATATGGGATTCAGGAAGCAGAGTCCTAGGCAAGGATGAGGGCTGAGGAAACAGGACCCCAACCTAGCTGGCTCCCGTGAAGCTGTGGCCACAACTCTCTCTCTCGGGGCCTCACTTTCTCCAAAGCAAGGCCACTGGACAAGATGGCCCCCAAAGGTGGACAAGCAAAGGTCATCCCCACAGGCTTTCTTCCCCATGGCAACCTTTAGCTTGCTATCATCTGTGTGTTTGCTGACTGTCTGCCTCTGCTATTAGACCATAAACAGAAGGGGCCTGTGTTTCTAACCCTCAGTACCCAACCTCACGCCTGGCACCAGCTTCCTTCTGCTTGACGGACTGGCTTCCAAACTAGATGGCTAGTGGTGCACTGGGGTCTGCATCACTAGTAAACTTCCAGCCAAGGGACCTGACAAGCTGCCTACGCTGCTTCTCCCATGCAGCACTCACTGCCCAAGCCCGGCCAGACCGACGACGTGCGGGAGCTACCCATGTGGAACTTGAAGTCAGATGGGCCTGAGTTCAAATTCAGATTGTCTTATCTATTAGCCCAGCTCCATGAGTCTTAGCCTCTTCAACTGTGAAATGACAAAGAGGCAGAGAAGTCTGAACGGCTGAGGAATGCTTTTCTTTGTGAAAGTCCACTTTTTCATGCTTGAGTTGGAGTCGGCCCACTGGTCTGTGTTGCAGTGCCCCCTGCAGAGAGCATTCGGGTGCCAGAACCACCATGAGTTTGGATGCCTCTGCAGAGCCAGGCCTCCTCCAGGAGGGCTCAGGAGCTGCCCTGCAAGGGGCCCAGGCATCAGCCTCGGGGGGGCCCTGAGGGCGCGGCCACCATGAACCATCCCAGCCGCTGTGTGTCGGAGGCTCCCCATGAGTCAGCTGTGAGTGCGGCATTGTCCACGTGGCCATCGTCTAATGCCCCGGGCAGCCATGACATAAGCACTGTCAATACCTTCCCTCTTTAAAGACAGGGGTCCTCCTCTGTGAGAACCAAGCAACCCATCCCAGACCACACGGCTGAAGTGGGATGGATGTGACCGGAGCCCCCACAATCCAGCTCCTAGGCCCATGCACCTAACCACCATGCCACTGTCCTTTTTTCCCCGTCTAGCCTCACCCCTTGCCTCTCTGCAGCCCTTCAGTCCTCCAGTTCTCTCCCTCCCTCCCTCCCTCCCTCCCTCTCCCCTACCCCATCTCCCTGCTTTTCTCCTCACACCCATAGTCCACGTTTCCTCTCCCTCTGCTCTTCTTTCCATCTCTGTGCTTTGGCTCTGACCTCGGATCCTACCCAGGAAGCCTGGGGAAAACCTAAACAGTCTTTGACCCACTACGGGGACATCTTCACTATTCCCCCAGTAGAACAGGGAGACCAGCTAGAACAAGAGGTATGGCCTTGAACTGTCTCGATAGCCCAGCTCCTCAGGCTCTGGAAGACAGAAATGAACCGGGAAAAACTAGGAAGCCCCAGTCCTTCAATAGGGCCCCCACTCTGCTTGGGAAACAGACCCAGCCAGTAAGATTCTAACATGCTGGGTCTTCCGGACCAGGTTAACTCTGTGATCTAGGGGTATCCCAGGGAAGGCTTGGGAACTGAGCAAGTGGTACCCCAACCCAAGTGCCACAGGCAGCCAAAGGGCAAAGGACTGGACTCTCCTGAGAAGGCCACATGTCAGACAGCGCAACAGTCTAGGCACCTGGCTATTTGACCTGGGAGTACATGGAAGCTGAGACTAAGCAGCCCCTGGGAACTCTGGGCAGGTGTGCGGCCTATGGTCGGGAGAGAGGAGGAAACTGGCGTTTCAGAGAGGAACTGGAGCACACAGGGTTTCTCTCACTTCTTGTGAAGGGGAAGGTTGGCACCAGAATAAAACCTACTTGGGAGAGTCCAAACTCAGTCAGTCCTCTCCCAGCCTGACCCCACCGGAGACAGGCTTGAAATCCCTCCCAGGCTGTGGCATTCCCGCCTCCCTGAACATGTTCTGGGCATCATCCAACCCTTCCCTGCCTGGTGCCCCTGACGGCTGCCCGGAGCAGCAGTTCCCTTCCCTCTTCCAGGGTCTCTGTGAGCCCCTGGACAGTGAAAGCCAGGTACAAGGAGCCTGCTCGAAACACACCCCATGTTCCAAGGAGGGAATATAAATAGTAAAAGGAAAGTTTACCGAGTGGAAAGAAGCTTGATTTTAAAGTTTCTATTATGCACTGGGCTTTTCCAGGAGGGCACAGTTCGTCAGTGTCGGAGACGTGGGATTTTGAAGAAGATTAAGCAGGTGGAAGGAGCACAGAGATGCTGCTAAGCTGGGGGGCAGGCAGCCAGCAGGATGGCTGTTTCTGGGTGTTAAAGGTGACACCAAAAAGAAGGGACTTATTTTCCAAGATAAGCTCCTACCCCTGTTGGTACAAAGCACGATGAACGTCCTTCCACAGTGCCAACCATAGAGATGAAGTTTGCTTATGAGGTTACACACATGCACACGCGCGCACACACACGCATGCTCTCAGGCACACATACACACGCACATGGGCACAGAGATGCTCACTCTGATCCTTTCCTCTTGACAAAGCAGCCTTGACCAAGTATCTTTCTGAACCAACCCATCTCCTTATCGGTTCATCTTCACCCATTCATCTTCAGCTAATTCTCCTTTTAGAGGCCGCAGATGGCAGAATATCGACTCCCAGATGGATGGCATTCTCTCTCTGCCATTTCCTCCCAGGGGGACACATAGCTGTAGTTATGCAGAGCATCTTACCTGAGCCCACACCCTCACAGACAGGTGGTACCAGGGACCGCTCAGGGCCCTACTTAGCTTGAGCGGACTCTGGCAGCCATAAGAGAGAGTGACTGTCTCATTGTAGAGATGAGAACCCCCGGGCAGGAATGCCATGTCGATCTACCTGCAGCTATGTGTCAGGATGTGGGGCAAGGTTTCTGGAACCAGGGCCAGGAGGAGACAGGACCCGTGGGACATTTCTTGATGGGCCCACAACAACATCAAGATTGGAATCAAGCTTCTTTCTACACATAGACTGTGTGATAACTCTTCAGATCATGCACTGGGGACACAAGCAGGAACCACGTCCCCTGGGGCCCAGACACCCCATTATGGCATCTCTGTTGCCACAGAGTAAGGTAGGGCTGAGAGCTGGGGACACGTGGAGATGTGTTGCAGCTGAGTAGAGAACTTCACATCACCCATTCACCACTCGCCTGCCCCTGCCCTTCTGTCCCCAGTCATCTGTGCTGGCTCCCATTCCTGGGCAAGCCAGGCAAAGGCAAATTAATGCTCAGCACTGACCCTCAGCCTCAACCGGTGGCTGAGGAAGAGGACCAGGCTTTTACCGAGTTTCCTTTGAGGCTGGGCATCCGCTCAGGTGCGTAATCCCCAGGCCCCAGTACTCACTCCAGCCTGGCCTTGATTGCCCTGCTAGACAGCCTGGCCTCTGCTGCCCTCCCCACTTCTAAGATTTCACACCTGTTTTTTTTTTTTTTTTAATTTTTAATTTTATTTTATTTTTTTGTTTGTTTGTTTCAGAACCTTTGTTTATTCACTTATTTTTATGGCCGGCTCAGCCCGCCCCAAGGGCAGGGCTGGCGCAGCATGTGATTCCGGGGATCGAACCACGGTCCCTGAAGCAGCCCAAGCTTCCCCAAGCAGGCGCTTTAGACCACTGAGCCATCCCGCCGGGCCCTTCACACCTGTTGATACAAGATCTGCACGGCCTCTCCTTCAAAGATTGGATTGATGTGGGACCTTGCAGTGAGGGGTGTCCCCTACAGAGCATCACGATATCCAGGGTGCACAGCACAGGTCTGAGCCTCCGGGCTGACTTGGGAAGCAGACCACCGCCATTTCCTGGATGAAGGTGGTAAGTCAGCCGTCGTTGGGTCCAGGACCTGATCTTCAGCGTGTTTCATGTCACGCTGAGCTGGGAAAGCTCCCTGGGGAGTGAGGCCTGGAGTGAGCGGTGTGGGTCTGGGGTCTTCCAGGAAGGCCAGCTCTGCTCCTGGGAGCTTTCAAACCCTGCCTGCCTGATTTTGAGTCGATCTCATTGTGAGTGAATTAATTGTGCAACCTAGAGCGGTGAGACAAGTTAATTACATAATTACTGCACAATGACATGTTATTTCATGGCTGCAATATGGTGACTCTGTTGGAAACAATTGTAATTGCCCAGAAACTGCATTGGAGTGCCTCTGTTCTCTCTCCATAACCATGTAATTAACTTTGCTACAACTTTATCTGCAGCAAACTCTGAAGTTAGGAGTTGGGGCCCCTGGTACAGGCAGAGCCAACCTAGAACTAAAGGACCTGGCACTGGGGGCTCTGCCACCATCCGGAAACATGATTGGTTCTTCTACTCACGAACGAGCATTTCCTCGTGATGGGCTCCAGCTCTCTCTACCTCTCTCCATGCACTCAAACTCATCCACAACCCCCGCCCCCCGTCATCCCACGGGGCCAGCTCCCCAGCTCCACAGCTATGTGAAGCCCATGTCACACAAAAACATTAACTTGGAGCCAAACTGCCTGGCCAAGTGCCTTTCTTTTCCTCCTCTCACAAAGCGGATGTCCCCAAAGTTGAAAAGCCTACCCCAAGATCCTATACGCTGGGCCAGTGAGATAGCTTAGCAGACTAAGTGCCTGCTTATGCAAGCACAGGGACCAAGGTTCAATTGGCCACCAAGACCAGGTGTGCTGGTGCCCGCCCATAATCCCAGAGCTGAGGAGGCTGAAAACAAGAGGATCACTCTGAGTCTGAGCTGCATAGTGAGACACTGTACCCATTGCATTAAAAAAAAAAAAAAATCCTATACCTTCACCATTCCTTCTCACAGACTGGGCCACTGACCATAGAACTATACCTTGGAGATGTAGCCTCCTCCTAGTGCTGCTGAGGGCCCAGGGTGGTGAGATGGGTCAGCCCAGCCAGCTCCCTGCCCAGAAGCACAGAGTCTGAGGCAGTCACCCTGGGCTTTCAGCCATGCATAGGATGAACATGGGCCCTGAGTTAGAGGAACAAATGAGAGGCTGTCTCTCCAGCCTTCCCTCTGTTTAATACTGCTCAGTGACATACTACCTCCTCAGCTCCAGGCTCTGGGCTTGGCACTGTGGTGGCATTCCTGCTGCCCAGCCTGAGTCTCGCTCAGCCAGACCGGTGGAAAGCACCATCGTATCTGCCTGTGTGCTGCCGCTCTGGCTGTCCTCAGGCCCGGGCTGAGTGCCTGCTGCCTGGCCTGTCTTGCGCTTCCGCCTGCTGGCACCTGTGCTGGACCATGTGTCCACTGGCTTGTCTGTGTCCAACTGTCCAGAGTCACTGCAAATGGCCTGGTTCTTTGGGGGGAACTGGCCCGTCCTGGGTCTTCCCACAGCACTGTCCTCAGCATAGTAGGGTTGGCTGGTTTGTCTGACTTTCTCCCTCTCGGGCTTCAACCTTCCAGCTCACAGCAAGTTCCCACAAGGCAGGGACTGCGTTGCGGCTGCGAATGAGCCTTGGGCCGGTCTGCGCTGGCTCAGCCCTGCTTGCAACACCGAGTCGCTACATAGAATAGACTGAGGCCTGCTGACACTCCCGCTGGTACAGACCAAGGTGAAGGGAAACAGACTTGTCTTTGCTCACCTAGAAGAACAGGAGGCTGGACGCCAGATCTAGCCCAAGAAAACACACTGTCACCGTGAAAGGGAGGAGGCATATCAGGAATGCGCTTGCATGATATAGGGCTCAGGAGTCAGGATTTAGGAGTCCTGCTGCAGAGGAGACCAGAGCTGAGGCCCCATCTGGCCAGTAAATGTGGGGCCCCAACAAGGAGGTAGGTCACACGGAGCCTCACTCTGCCCCTCTATTTAGAGGCCTGCTGGGGCTCCGTGTATGCTTTCTCAGAAAGTTAAACACCCCAGTTGTGGCTGGTTGTGGGAATTGAGTTGTTCATTTCTTTCTTCCGTCCGTCCATCCATCCGTCCGTCCTTCTTTCCTTCCTTCCTTTCCTCCCTCCCTTCCTTCTCCTAAAACCAACTTGGTGCTCTCCTGCTCAGCAACAGTGCAAGCTGAAGGACCACCCCTGCTCTGTGCCCTGTCGCTGAGGGCCAGAGGAGGGAAGGAGACACCCCAAGGTCTGTATCAGTCATGTGGACACACAGAGTAATGTCCGCGGAAACATTCATAAGTTTAATCCACGCCAGTAATAAAATTGCATTACATTTCTCATAAAATAAATGTTCCCATTTATATACAGAAGACAGACTGTACAGGCCCAGCCCGGCCCCAGGAGGGGTCACACACAGAGGGGCGGGGTGGGAGAGGAAGGGTCACCCTCCCACCTGAGATGGAGAAGTTCTCATTTGGCAGGACAGCAGCTGGCCAGCTCATGGCGGCAGGTGGCCGGCTGGCTTCCCAGGAGGGTGGGCGGGAGGATAGAAGGCTGGACGGGCCTGGAGGCCGGGCACCGGGTGTTACTGAACCTGGGATTCAAAGGTGCCGTTGAGCTGGCCCTCCTCATAGTCCATCTGACACAAGATCATGTTGTTCTTCAGGAAGAATTTGTCCCCAACACAAAATCTAGAAAAATCAAGCAAGAAAGAAAAGCTACAGAAGGGGTCCCTGGGAAGCAGGACCCAGCCCGGCGGGACAGGGGCCATGTAGGAGATGGAGTGCTGGGGAATTTGCCCCTTGAACTTCCCAGAGGGTGTCAGAAGAGTCTCACAGCAGGACTGGGCCAGTTACCCTGGGCCACAGGCCTCTACCCTCAGATCTGCTGTGGGGGCAGGGAAAGGGCTGGTGAGAGGTTTGGTGGACAGGTAAGGAGCAACTTATCCCAGCCCTAGAGAAATAAACAGAATAAACAGGATGTGGGGAGGAAGAGAGGCAGAGGGCGGTGGGGAGGGAGACAGGGAGACAGACGGACGGACAGACGGACGGATAGACGGATGGACGGACAGACGGACAGACAGACAGACACACAGAGGCAGAGAGAAACAGGAACAGAAAGAGACAGAGACAGACAAAGACAGAGACAAAGAGGCAGACAGACAGACAGAGACAGAGAGAGATGGGGAAGGAGGCATAAATGGTTGATTTCTTCCATGCTTCTCTGTTCCCTTCCCCAATTTGAGAAGATGGCTCAGTGAAGGGCAGGCTGCCCCTGAACAGAAACCATGGATTACTTGGGACGTCCTTCCACGGTGTGACCTGTGAACTATTTTCTTCTGCTACCAAAGAAGACCACACTTTGGCCCCCTAGTCCTCCACGAGCACTGGGGATTCCCATCTTTCCATGTCCTCGGGGTGTGAGGCCTTTAGCAAGCCCCAGGGTCACCTGCCCAGGGACCGCAGATCCCAGTTTGACCACCAGGTGGCTCTGTAACCTCACCGAGCTCTCCTAGGAATAATCTGGCTGGAGTTAGCCAGACCTGTGCGGACCACACCCTCTGGAAACACTTGTGTGAGTTCCCACCTGGCCAGTGGCCCTCTAGCAGGAGGCCTTTCTTGAGGGTGTTAGGCCCTAGCCAGATGTGAAAGGTTTTGGCTGGTTGGGTCTCATGACCTTCCATGGGGCTGGGGCAGGGAGGAGGGCCCAAAAGCTTACAAAAGAGGCTGGGTTAGAACCAGATTCCCAGGAACAGGGTCCATATTGGCGATTTCCTGGAAGGATTTCACCTTGCATGTCTGAGAATGCTTTCCACTAGTGTGTACACACACGCACACAATTATACACAGGACAAAAGGCATACATAGCTTACCTTCCTGTACATGTTTAAACACCTGTGCGCGAGCATACTTATCATGTACATAGGCTTATTTGCACATGGACCTTTAAAGGCGTATGCATGTGAATATTAAATCCACCTGTCCAAGGACATTTAAAAACACATACATGCACAGGTACTCCCACACCACACATACAGAGGAAACACACATGTAACACATCATTACATCCGACAGAATGTCCCAAACACGTGCACAGCCAGTACTGGGGTACACATCATTGGCTACAAGGCTTAGGTGCACACAAAGCACACACGCACAGAGGCATGCTCCTCATACCAGGCACACAGCCACAAACATGCAATGAAACCACACTGGCTCGTACCCCACCACAGCATCCCTGGCCCACGCAGGCCCACGCAGGCCCAGGCCCAGGCCCAGGTCCAGGGCGCGTGTCAGGTCGGCCACGGACTGGCGCTCACCTCTGGTTGCAGAGCTGGCAGGCAAAGCAGTCGAGGTGGTACACGTTGTCCCGGGCCCGCATCACCATCTCGAAGGCCGGGATGAGCTTGCTGCAGGCGGCACAGTTTCCTGTGGTGCCGAAGAGCCTGCAAGGGAAGGGCACAGGGGACTCAAGGGCCCGCTGGAGAACCGGGGCCCCAGACCGCGGCCTCCACCCAGGGTCCCGGCCATGCCCCAGCCCTCCGGGCACAGCAGATAGGCCTGGGCAAGGGTCCCAGGGAAGTAGAGGAGCCATCTACAGCCTGCCAAGAGACGCGGCCTCAGGGAAATCAGTACCTGGTCCCCGCCGGGGAAGCTGTGTAGGGCTCAGGCCTTGGCTGGTGCTGCCCATCCCAAGGCCCCTCCCAGGTTCCCACTGGGCTCCCTTGGGCACCTGGGGCTGCAGGAGAGCACATCCAACAAGAGCCCGGTTACACCTCTCAAGGCAGGAGTTACAGAGCTACTGTCAGCTCTTAACCATGGCTCATTTGGCAAACACCTGGGAGGAAGGGGAGGGTTTCCTAGGCTGTGGGGAAACTTACAAAAGTGATCTTTTTTTTTTTTTTTGCGGGACTGGGGTTCAAACTCATGACCTTGCACTTGGCCAGGCAGGCACTTGTGCCACAGAGCTATCTCCCCAGCCTCAAAGATGATCTAATTTTGCTGGGGAGATAGCTCCAAGGCACAAGTGCCTGCTGGGCAAGTACAAGGTCGTGAGTTCGAACCCTGGTCCCACCAAAAAAAAAAAAAAAAAAGATGATCTAATTTTTAAAAATAATTTTATTACTTTTAATAAGAAATAACAATGAGACAGTTTCAAAACACATTAATAGGATAGCCACAATAATTAACACAATGCATATTACTGTCCTCATAGTAGTTGCTCAGAGTACAGGGACGACCTCATTGAACCTCACAACAACCCTGGGTGGACAGCTGGATCAGGCCCCCCCTTTCCAGGTAACGGGGATGAGTCATGGAGAGGTGGTCAGCCTGGGCCTGGCTCCTAGGATGGGGTGCTGTGCTCTATGCCACGGCATGCTGTGGCCTAGTTGTAAAATTAATGCTTTATTAAAACATTTTTCTGTTACGAACTTGTGTCACTGAAGTTCTTTTTCTTCTTCTGCATCTCAGTGTTTCCTTACTGGGCCAAGAGGTTCTGTCCACAGATGTTTCTCAGACAGAACTACTGCCCAGAGAAAGATCCAAGGCCACTGGTCACAGAGGCCCCTTTGAAGCTAGCCGCTCTCCTCTCAGCTGCTGGCTGCAGGGCCCCAGGACAGGGAATCCAGCCCCTCGCCATGCAGGCCGGCCCTTGGCTGGTGCTCCAAGGGTCTGAGCTACCATGTTCCTCCTTGATTCTTTTCTGCACACCAGTGGGGCAAGCCCCAAGCAAGGCAAGAGGGTCGAGCAGGGACTGGGAGACCCCTCTAATCCCCAATCCCGATTTGGCCACCTCAAGCTCAGGCACCTACAGAGCAGCCTGACTCCATTATTCATCAGCTGAGCTGCCTGGTGGCTTAGATAAAGGCAGACAAAGGCTGGGCCACAGCCCCTGCGGGCCGACAGGGGCCTTTCCTGCCCCAGGCCCTATGAGCAGTTGCTGCAGCAGTGTTAGCTTCAGAGAGCCGCTCCCCAGCCGGAGAAGATCAAGGGTGATGCAGTCTTGCCCTGGTCCACTGCCCTTCCTGGCCCCAAAAGTCACTCCTCAGTTGTGCCAGAATGTGAGGGAAACACCTTCAGCCCCTTAAGCCCTCAGGGCCCAGAACGTCATGGGTATTCCTGCTCTTAGGACAACCCTACCCAGTCCGCAGTCCTGGGGACCGTCAGATGGGCTGCCCCTCTCCCCGGCCTAGTAGGCTCAGCTGCTCTGGGGATGCCCTACACATCCAGGCTCTTGAGGAGTGACATCCCCAGCAGCACACCTCTAAGCCCACCTTTGAGGGACCGAACTCAGGACCTTGCACTTGCCAGGCAGGCATTTGTACCCCTGAGCTATCTCCCCCGGCCCCTATAAGCCCTTTTCGACCCAGCCTCTCCAGCCCTGGCCATAAGCTCTAACCCTCAGCTCCTATTTTATGGCATTACTTTATAAAAGTCATTGCAAAAGGCAGGAATTACAAGAAAAAGTGCCCACAGGTAAATCTCAGGCTCTCTGGGAAGTAGGACAGCTTCCGCCAGCAGTCCTGCCCCTTCCAACTTGCCCTATTTGAGCAAAGGGAGCCGCACGGGCCTTGCCCTGACCCGTTAATTAATGTGACGGGCTTCCTCCCCACAAGGTGGCCACCATCCAGCAGCTTGTGACAGAGCCAAATGCAGGTGCTGGGTCTCAGCCAAGGCCCCTGCTGGGCAGCCTCCTTCCAGCCTTGCTGATGTCAGAAATGGCCTAAGAGGGGTTTAACTGGGGGAGGCAGCCCCAGGAGAAGGGGTCCCAGGGTGGGGGAGGGTGAGACGGAGCCCACAGGAATGTAAGGCAGGGAAGCACAGGGGTAAACTGAGGCGTAAGAAAAAAAGCCGGGGCCTGGAGAGATAGCTCAGAGGAATAAGCACCAACCTGGCAACCACAAGGACCTGAGTTCAATCCCCAGCCCCACATGCCGGTTGAGCCATCTCAGCCCCGGATGCAATAAAAAAAAAAAAAAAAAAAAAAAAAAAAAAAAAAAAAAAAAAAAAAAAAAAAAAAAAAAAGAAAAAAAAGAAGAAAAAAGA